>JACBKR010004566.1:0-23260 GCA_014218235.1 Colocasia esculenta | reverse complement strand
AAACCTTGCCTCATATTCCAGGATGGTCATTGATCCTTGCGTCAGGGAAGGAATTCTTGCTCCATCTTGTCCTGGATATGCTCTGGGACGAACTTGGCTCGAAAGAGCCTCACGAACGCGTCCCACGCCACGTCTACTGCTCCGTCCTCAAAGCGTGTACGCAGTAGGGAGGACCACCATACATCCGCTCTCTCCTGCAATACACCTTCATAAGCACCAACTAACAAATTCTAACTTAACAAACAACATACAAGAATAACTAAAACATACCTGTAGCATGTAGGTGGCTAATGTCACCTTATCCTCATCAGGACACCTGATAGCTCGGAAGATTTTCTCTGTCTCCCTTAACCAGCTTTCGCCATTAGTGGATCACTCTCCCCCTTAAAAGAGGGTGGGGTCATCCTCTTGAATCGCTCCATGACGGAAGGTCCACCATGGTCCGGAGCTGGTGCCTGAGCCTGCTACATTAAACAATAACAATACACAATAAACACAATATCATGCAATTTAAATAGCAAGCTACTTAGTTGTTTCATTATTCTACCTGGGCCTCCAACTGGGCCTGGAGTGCTGCCTAGGTATGAGCCTGCGTTTGCATGGCTTGCACCAGACCTTGCATGAATACTCTGTAGTCCACAGGCGACGGTGGGGGAAGTACAGGGCCTCGCGTGCCGGGGCCTATTGCTCCACCTAATCATCACGTCGTGGCTCGTCCTCACGGCCGATGCTCCACCACGCCTACCTCTCGAAGCCATGGCTGTAATAGAATTTCAGCCAGCATTAAGCTAGGTTATTAAGTTTTCTAACCATTTTCTTATCTATCTTTCACTTCTTATTAGTGTTTTCTACACATGTGGACATACTTAGCATGCAATGGGGATGATGACTTAGGTATATTCATGTGCAATCTCAACTGGTCGCTCTGATACCAATCTCTGTGACGGCCCTCATTATATCGGTACGGTTATACCACCCACGTCGGTATAGCAAGAGTCCTCACAGTTGGACATTTACCCAAACGATACATACAGCTGAGATACACGCGAATATACAACAGAGTAGCGGAAGTAAAAGACAACTGTCTCCTTTCATTCATCATCTACATTTAACATACATGAAGTTTGCAATTAACAATAAAGAACTAAAGTTCACATAATTTAAACTACTGAAATAAAAATACATAATGTCCACACTTATACATTCTTTTTCATGATAATTCTAATACAATGTTCAGAGTACATACAATGAAATACACAAATCACAAAGAAGCTCCAAAACTAGCTAATCTCCCGCTCGGAGTCCGTCTCCACTGTCTCCTCCAAAGGTGCCACGTCACCAACTACACCTGTACGCCGAAGCAAGAGTGAGTCCAAAGACTCAGCAAGCAACACTACTCATAACATACACGTATAAGTCATAGGGGTTTCCACGTGCACATTCAACATTTACAACACATGGCATACAATCATTTGAAGGTTTCAACCTATCATGAAAGTTTTACAAGTTTATACATGGATCATGCTTTCAGATTTCTAAGAATAAAACTTTACCTATCACATGCTCTCTATTCATTTACTCATGAAATTTTGTCTTTAAAGAACCGAGAATGAGAGCTACCCACATGAACATTGTGCATGCATGAAAGGAAAACACGACTAGCATGGATCGTACATGTTTTTAAACACATACATAGACATTTTCACATGCTTTAAGTTACTGGTTTCACATGGTTTAATGGCTGAAAACCTATACATGAGAGCTACAATATCGCTTAAAACAAATCAAGTGAATAACCGATCATGCTGTTTGCACACTGCTCATTAATTATCCCTAACATGGATTCTAGGCATTTTTGCACACATACACATGATAATAACAACATGAATTTACTGATTTCACATGGTTTCAGATTTGTCTCACATGGATTTCAACAACATATTTTCACATTTAGAATTTCACATTTTCTTTACACAAGTTTTCTCTTTCACATGGTTACAGTTTGCACATACACATTCACATTGTTCACTTACACATTTACACATGGACACATACACATTACACATTTCACATTACACATTTTAGGTGCCGTGACACATAGTCCAAACCACCAAAGAAGGACATATACACATCACATTACACATAGACGCCATCTAGGCATTCCAATGGCGACTCTTGGACTGCGTAGACCGGAGAACAAGTCTCCTCCCTAACCAGTGGTACTTGTCCACCTCCAGGATTTGCCCCTAATGCCCTTAGGGTCACTTACACACTGAACTTTCTCAGGGGGACTTTTCCTTGATACAGCTCCACTGCCCTCTACGGAAGCAGTGTCACATTGGCACAGTTACACTTTACACATTTTTCCGATTTACACATGATTTTACACATAGCTCTTTTCATCTCATTTACTTTCACACTCACATGCACATCTCTGTTTTTCCTAACATGGCACTACAGATTTCAGGAGCTTAACACAGTAATTTCACCATTCAAGTTAGGTTTAAGCACTATCTAATCACATTACGAGAACATATATAGATTATTGCCTTTCACATGAAAAATACATAACTTCTTATATACTGGTCCAAATGATCTGAAATTTTTACCACATTCTATTTTCTGGTTCTAGATCATACACTCAATTGTTCAGATTTTTCTGAGCTAAATGGAATTTACAGAAAATAAAACACCTATTTAGCATGCTATTTACAACTTAAGTTAACATGGGTTTAACACATCTTGCAATTTGCCACTTACTGTTTTAACAGAGGCTACTAACATATGCATGATTTGAGATACAAGATTACCTAAATCATACATCTATACATTAATCATCACAATCTATCTTGTATGTCGTTTTTACTTACCGAACCGGATTTATTGGCAATTTATACAAGCATGGATAATTTAACAAAATTGCATACACATATACTGACCCACTACTCTTCATGATCAGACAAAACCAAGGCATTCAGACTAATCCTAATCATGAAACATGGATTTGCAAGATTTTCAACAAGTCATGCTCACAAGTTTAAGGGATACAATATTCCAACATTCACCACCACACATCACACTCATCCACACACCACAATTGACTATATACATAGAGTATAGGATTACCATATATCCTCATCACGGAAACCATACCGAAATTAATGTAAAGGAAGGGCAGAACAGTTCACTGTTCTGTCCAGAGGAAACTTGGCGGCAGTCTCTGGCCGCTGACTCATGGTCAGCGACATGGTCGATGGACGCCAAGCATGATATCGGCGTCCATTGACCTTGTCGTCAATGCAGGTCTGTGCAGAAACACAGACCCGAGCTCCCAAACTTGGGTGAATGGGAGGGTCTAGGACTCGAGGAAAAATCCATAAAACTAATAAAACGACCTAGACACATACGGGAACATCATGGATAGGTCACTTGCCTTTTAAAAATTCTCCAAAGGATCTAGGGTGTTGGTGAAGCCCTCCTTGGGCGTCCCAAGAAGTGCAGAACTCCCTCCTAGATCTTCTTCCTCCGGCTCCTGGATGATCTCCACAGCAGGGGGATGGGGGGCGGCCTTCCTCGTCGATCCAGCAACCTCCTTGAAGCAGTAGATCTCCGGAAAAACTTCAGGTTGGGGAATTTTTGGGTTCCAAAGTGGGGTTTTCTCTTTTCTCTCTAGGGTTTTTCTTTTCTCTTTTCTCCTCTTGCAAGGGTGAAGAGAGAGTGGGAGAGGCCATTTCGGGTTCAGACAAAGGAGAGGCTCTCTCCCACTCACCAGGTGACTTGACAGCCTTCAGAGCCGTTGGGGACAGTCCCCCAATGGTTGGCTTTCTTGTTTCAGAAGTTTGCTGCTCTGCTGCGCATGCAGGCCAGAGAGATTGGCGTCCATGTCGCTGGACGCCTGGATTAGTGTTGGCGTCCATACCTGGACTCTTACACCACCTAAACGGCTAGGGGTTGACGCCAAGATGGCCTTCAGCCAGCAGTCTAAAATATGCAGAAAACCATGCATACCATGCATATATACATACAATATGTATAAGGTAGAGTATCCATACTATCACCATTCAATACATACATTATTTATATTTAATATAAACACATGCACACGTACTTGTACTAATTAATACGTACGTAAATATGTACATACATACACAAGCACAAATACAAAAATACAATTAATGCGACGGAAATTCGAGGGCCTTACACCCTCTCCCCCTTAAGAAACTTGGTCCTCGAAGTTAGAACGACACTACTCAAACAAAAGGGATACTTTTCTTCATCGCATCCTCAAGCTCCCAAGTAGCCTCCTCGCGTGAGAAGTTCCGCGATAGAACTTTCACCGACGCAATACTCTTGTTCCGAAGATGTGAACCTTCCGGTCAAGAATGGCTACTGGTTGCTCGACATACGAAAGATCTGGCTGGATCTCCACTGGCTCATGACTAATCCCATGAGACGGATCTCGGACATACTTCCTGAGCATAGATACGTGGAATACTGGGTGAACGCTAGCCAAAGCTGGGGGTAATGCTAGCTCATACGCCACGCTGCCCAAACGTCTGAGAATCTCATATGGGCCAATGAATCTAGGGCTTAGCTTGCTATGCCTGCCAAATCTGACAACTCCACGAGTAGGCGATATCTTCAAGAAGACATGATCGCCAACCTCGAACTCCAAATCCTTTCTCCTGTTGTCGGCATAACTCTTCTGCCTATCCTGTGCCGCAACAAGCCTTTTCCTGATAAGCTGAATCTTATCCGAAGTTTCCTGAACTAACTCTGGTCCGATCAACTGCCTATCACCAGTCTCCTCCCAACATAAAGGAGATCTGTAGGGCCTACCATACAACGCCTCGAATGGAGCCATACCAATACTAGCATGAAAGCTGTTGTTGTATGCGAACTCCACAAGAGGTAAATGACGCTCCCAATCATCCTTCCAATCCAGAACACACGCTCTCAACATATCCTCGAGCGTCTGGATAGTCCTCTCGGACTGTCCATCGGTCTGGGGATGAAACACCGAACTGAGCTTAAGCTCCGAACCTAACGCATCCTGAAGACCCTTCCACAATCTCGAAGTAAATCTCGGATCTCAATCCGAAATGATCAACTTCGGCACACCATGCAATCTAATGACACTACTAACATACAATCTAGCTAAACTCTCTACTACTGCTTCTCTTCATGGGCAAGAAATGAGCAGTCTTCGAGAATCTATCTACAACTACCCAAATCGAGTCATTGCCCCTTCTAGATCGAGGCAAACCCGAAACGAAGTCCATAGTGACAGCTTCCCACTTCCACACTGGGATATCCATCCTCTGCATAAGGCCGGATGGTCACTGCCGCTCGGCTTTCACTTGCTGACACTAGACATCTAGACATAATCCGCAACATCCTTCTTCATGCCGGACCACCAAAATGATCTATTCAGGTCTTGATACATCTTAGTGTTACCCGGATGAATAGAGAATCGCGATCTATGAGCCTCTGCTAACACATGCTCACGGACATCTACTACATCAGGGACACAAACACGGTGCTGAAATCTAATCACACCGTTCTCATCACGAGCAATGCCCGCCTTACCCACTAACTCTAACAATCTAGGGTCGGCTTCCTGCTGCTCAATCACCTCATCCAAGACTGAGGATCTAAGGGATAGCTGAGCTACAAAAGCCTGACACAGCGATGGCTCTAACTCGGTCATAGAGCACGCTGCATCCTCCAACATCTTCCAATCCTGCTGGAGCGAAGACCTCTTCTACTAAGAGCATCCGCTACGACATTCACCTTTCCAGGGTGATACTGAAGGTCGAAGTCATAGTCCTTTAAGAACTCAATCCATCTTCTCTGCCTCAGGTTTAATTACTTTTGGGAGAAAAGATACTTCAAGCTCTTGTGGTCGGTAAACACCTCAAATCTGACACCATAAAGATAGTGCCTCCAGATCTTTAGTGCATGAACCACTGCTGCGAGCTCCAAGTCATGAGTTGGATAGTTCCTCTCATGCTCCTTCAACTGACGAGAAGCATAAGCCACTACCCTTTCTTGCTGCATGAGTACACAACCTAACCCGATACGAGACGCATCCGTATAGATGGCAAAGCCCTCTAGACCACTAGGCAATACCAATACCGGAGCAGAAGTAAGCTTAGCCTTCAATAGCTGAAAGCTACGCTCAAATGCCTCAGACCATACGAACTTCTCACCCTTTCTGGTCAGCTTTGTCAAAGAGGAGGCGATGGATGAGAAACCCTCAATGAATCACCGATAGTAACCAGCTAACCCAAGGAAACTACGAATCTCCGAAGGGGTCCTGGGAACCTCCCAATCCATAACTGCCTGGACCTTTGCTGGATCAACTGCAACACCAGCGCCGGAGATAACATGCCCGAGAAAGTGAACCTCGCGCAACCAGAACTCGCACTTGCTGTAATTCGCATACAGCTTGTGCTCACGGAGAACCTCTAAGACTAACCTCAAATGCTGACGATGTGTGGCCTCATCCGGAGAATAGACCAACACGTCATCAATGAACACAACAACAAAGCTATCTAAATACGGACTAAAAACCGGTTCATGAGATCCATGAACACGTGCAGGGGCGTTGATCAATCCGAAAGGAAGAACCAAAAACTCATAATGTCCATAAAGGGTTCTAAATGCCGTCTTGGACACATCCTCACTCCGAATTCTCAACTGATGATAACCAGATCGCAAGTCAATCTTGGAAAAGATTGATGCCTCTCGCAACTGGTCAAACAGATCATCAATCCGAGGTAAGGGATACCTGTTCTCATAGTCACTTGGTTCAACTTCCTATAATTAATACACAACCGAAGTGACCCGTCTTTCTTCTTGACGAATAATACAGGTGCGCCCCAAGGGGAAACACTAGGGCGAATGAATCCCTTATCAAGCAATTCTTGCAATTGCTTCCTCAACTCTGCTAACTCTGTAGGTGCCATCCGATATGGGGCCTTCGAGATAGGAGAGGTGCCTGGAAGCAACTCTATAGTGAACTCTATCTCCTATCGGTGGCAATCCAGACAAGTCATCGGGAAAGACATCTGGAAAATCCTGCACCACATCGATCTCTGCGAGAGTCAGTGACGAACTAGCATCGGGTACTAGCATAACGCTGGCAAGAAATGCGTCACAACCCTTGTTCATCATGCGCATCGCCTTCATGGCAGAGATAACTAACTTTCCCGCTAAGTTCTTTGGCAAGGGATGAGAGAACTCGTCCTCACAGGAATGCGGAAAACAATCCTCTTCCGACGACAATCCACTAACGCATAGTGCTCCTCTAGCCAATCCAGACCAAGAATACAATTATAGTCCTTCATCTTTAGCAAGAAGAAACACCCATCTAGGAATATATCCTCAATGCACATAGGTAACGACGAAATGCACTTCCTAGTCGATACCATACCCGCAGGGGTGTGCACAGACAAAGGAACCTCTAACTCCTCAGACTCTATGCCTGACTCTAGGGCTAACTGCCTAGCGAACCGCTGAAATGAACGAGTGAGTAGCACCCGTATCAAACAAAACCCGAGCGTGCACACCGAAAAGCAAAACTCTACCTTCGGTGGCATGCTCCGCCTGCTCGGCGTCCTCGCGAGCTAAAGCAAACACTCGAACTGGGGCTCGAGGCCTTCCTGGTCGTCCCGTAGCTGGCGCGGCTGTCGCTATGCTGGTGCTGGCGCTCCCCGCTGAGCTCCTGCTGAAGTCTTGGGCAATCCTTGATCTTATGGTCGCTGCTCCCACACTTCAAGCATCTACCCGCTACCAACCAACACTCGGAACCACCATGGGTCTTCCCGCAGTGGACACTCCTTCTTCACACCAGGGGAACGTACAGAAGGTACCTGAGAGTTGCTGATTACCACTGGTTTATGCGGTGTCTGGTACACCGTTTTCTTCTTATTCTGCCGGTGGAATGTCGCTGCCGGCCTCTTCTGCGAAGCCTTCTTTCCTCCAGATATTGCTCCATTTCTCCCTCCTGTCTGCAGGCAGCGCTGAGGGCCTCGTCTAGCGTGCGGTGGTCAAACGCCATGAGTCTCGTCCTCAGTGATGGTTTGAGACCCATCACGAATTTCTTCGTCTTCTGCGCTCATCCTCTACGATATGCGGTGCATATTTAGAAAGTTCAGAAAACCTTGCCTTGTATTCCAGACGGTCATTGATCCTTGCGTCAGGGAAAGGAATTCTTGCTCCATCTTGTCTGGATATGCTCTGGGACGAATGGCTCGGAAAGAGCCTCACGAACGCGCCACGCCAGTCACTGCTACTGCTTCGTCCTCAAAGTGTGTACGCAGTAGGGAGGACCACCATACATCCGCTCTCTCCTGCAATACACCTTCATAAGCACCAACTAACAAATTCTAACTTACACAACAACATACAAGCATAAACTAAAACATACCTGTAGCATGTAGGTGGCTAATGTCACCTTATCCTCATCAGGACACCTGATAGCTCGGAAGATTTTCTCTGTCTCCCTTAACCAGCTTTCTGCCATTAGTGGATCACTCTCCCCCTTAAAAGAGGGTGGGGTCATCCTCTTGAATCGCTCCATGATGGAAGGTCCACCATGGTCCTGAGATGGTGCCTGAGCCTACTACATTAAACAATAACAATACACAATAAACACAATATCATGCAATTTAAATAGCAAGCAACTTAGTTGTTTCATTATTCTACCTGGGCCTCCAACTGGGCCTGGAGTGCTGCCTGGGTATGAGCCTGCGTCTGCATGGCTTGCACCAGACCTTGCATGAATACTCCATAGTCCACAGGCGGCGGTGGGGGAAGTACAGGGCCTCGCGGTGCCGGGGCCTGTTGCTCCGCCTGATCATCACGTCGCGGCTCGTCCTCACGGGCCGATGCTCCACCACACCTACCTCTCGAAGCCATGGCTGTAATAGAATTTCAGCCAGCATTAGAGCTAGGTTATTAAGTTTTCTAACCATTTTCTTATCTATCTTTCACTTCTTATTAGTGTTTTCTACACATGTGGACATACTTAGCATGCAATGGGGATGATGACTTAGGTATATTCATGTGCAATCTCACCGGTCGCTATGATACCAATCTCTGTGATGGCCCTCATTATACCGGTACGGTTATACCAACCCACGTCGGTATAGCAAGAGTCCTCACAGTGGGACATTTACCCAAACGATACATACAGCTGAAATACACGCGAATATACAACAGAGTAGCAGAAGTAAAAGACACTGTCTTCATTCATTCATCATCTACATTTAACATACATGAAGTTTGCAATTAACAATAAAGAACTAAAGTTCACATAATTTAAACTGCTGAAATAAAATACATAATGTCCACACTTATACATTCTTTTTCATGATAATTCTAATACAATGTTCAGAGTACATACAATGAAATACACAAATCAAAAGAAGCTCCAAAACTAGCTAATCTCCGCGCTCGGAGTCCGTCTCCACTGTCTCCTCCAAAGGTGCCACGTCACCAACTACACCTGTATGCCAAAGCAAGGAGTGAGTCCAAAGACTCAGCAAGAAACACTACTCATAACATACACGTATAAGTCATAGGGGTTTCTACATGCACATTCAACATCTACAACACATGGCATGCAATCATTTGAAGGTTTCAACCTATCATGAAAGTTTTAGAAGTTTATACATGGATCATGCTTCAGATTTCTAAGAATAAAACTTTACCTATCACATGCTCTCTATTCAATTTATCATGAAATTTTGTCTTTAAAGAACCGAGACATGAGAGCTAACCACATGAACATTGTGCATACATGAAAGGAAAACACGACTAGCATGGATCCTACATGTTTTTAAACACATACATAGACATTTTCACATGCTTTAAGTTACTGGTTTCACATGGTTAATGGCTGAAAACCTATACATGAGAGCTACAATATCGCTTAAAACAAATCATGTGAATAACGATCATGCTATTTGCACACGTGCTCATTAATTATCCCTAACATGGATTCTAGGCATTTTTGCACACATACACATGATAATAACAACATGAATTTACTGATTTCACATGGTTTCAGATTTGTCTCACATGGATTTCAACAACATATTTTCACATTTAGAATTTCACATTTCTTCACACAAGTTTTCTCTTTCACATGGTTACACTTTGCACATACACATTCACATTGTTCACTTACACATTTACACATGGACACATACACATTACACATTTCACATTACACATTTTAGGTGTCGTGACACATAGTCCAAACCACCTATGAAGGACATATACACATCACATTACACATAGACGCCATCTAGGCATTCCAATGGCGACTCTTGGACTGCGCAGACGGGAGAACAAGTCTCCACCCTAACCAGTGGTACTTGTCCACCTCCAGGATTTCCCCCTAATGCCCTTAGGGTCACTTACACACTGAACTTTCTCAGGGGACTTTTCCCTAAAACAGCTCCACTGCCCTCTACGGAAGCAGTGTCACATTGGCACAGTTACATTTTACCGATTTACACATGATTTTACACATAGCTCTTTTCATCTCATTTACTTTCCCACTCACATGCACATCTCTGTTTTTCCTAACATGGCACTACATATTTCAGGAGCTTAACACACAGTAATTTCACCATTCAAGTTAGGTTTAAGCACTATCTAATCACATTACGAGAACATACATAGATTATTGCCTTTCACATGAAAAATACATGACTTCTTATATACTGGTCCAAATGACCTGAAATTTTAACCACATGCTATTTACACTCAATATTTCAGATTTTTCTGAGCTAAATGGAATTTACAGAAAATAAAACACATATTTAGCATGCTATTCACAACTTAAGTTAACATGGGGTTAACACATCTTGCAATTTGCCACTTACTGTTTTAACAGAGGCTACTAACATATGCATGATTTGAGAATACAAGATTACCCTAAATCATACATCTATAGATTAATCATCACAATCTATCTTGTATGTCTTTTTACTTACCGAACCGGATTTATTGGCATTTATACAAGCTTGGATAATTTAACAAAATTGCATACACATATACTGACCCACTACTCTTCATGATCAGACAAAACCAAGGCATTCAGACTAATCCTAATCATGAACATGGATTTGCAAGATTTTCAACAAGTCATGCTCACAAGTTTAAGGGATACAATATTCCAACATTCACCACCACACATCACACTCATCCACACACCACAATTGACTATATACATAGAGTATAGGATTACCATATATCCTCATCACGGAAACCATACCGAAATTAATGTAAAGGAAGGGCAGAACAGTTCACTGTTCTGTCCAGAGGAAAACTTGGCGGCAGTCTCTGGCCGCTGACTCATGGTCAGTGACATGGTCGATGGAGGCCAAGCATGATATCGGCGTCCATTGACCTTGCCGTCAATGCAGGTCTGTGCAGAAACACAGACCCGAGCTCTCAAACTTGGGTGAATGGGATGGTCTAGGACTCGAGGAAAAATCCATAAAAATAATAGAAACAACCTAGACACATACGGGAACATCATGGATAGGTCACTTGCCTTTTAAAAATTTCTCCAAAGGATCTAGGGTGTTGGTGAAGCCCTCCTTGGGCAGTCCCAAGAAAGTGCATAACTCCCTCCTAGATCCTCTTCCTCCAGCTCCTGGATGATCTCCACAGCAGGGGGATGTCGGGGAAGCCTTCCTCGTCGATCCAGAAACCTCCTTGAAGCAGCAGATCTCCGGAAAAATCTTTAGGTTGGGGAATTTTTTGGGTTCCAAAGTGGGGTTTTCTCTTAGTTTCTCTCTAGGGTTTTCTTTTCTCTTTTCTCCTCTTGCAAGGGTAAAGAGAGGAGTGGGAAGAGGCCATTTCGGGTTCAGACATAAGGAAGCCTCTCTCCCTCTCACCAGGTGACTTGACAGCCTTCAGAGCCATTGGGGACAGTCCCCAATGGTTGGCTTTCTTGCTTCAGAAGTTTTCAGCTCTGCTGCTCATGCAGGCCAGAGAGATTGGCTTCCATGTGTCGCTGGACGCCTGGATTAGTGTTGGCGTCCATGCCTGGACGCTTACACCACCTAAACGGCTAGGGGTTGACGCCAAGATGGCCTTCGTCCAGCAGTCTAAAATATGCAGAAAACCATGCATACCATGCATATATACATACAATATGTATAAGGTAGAGTATCCATACTATCACCATTCAATACATACATTATTTATATTTAATATAAACACATGCACCATACTTGTACTAATTAATACGTACATAAATATGTACATACATACACAAGCACAAATACACAAATACAATTATTGTGACGGAAATTCGAGGGCCTTACAGCATGTGTTCTTTCGTATATTGTTTTGCAAATGCTTTGGTGGCGATCACGGTCATATTTCCTTATTTCAATCATCATCATTGGGAGCAAATCCGTGATTACAGGACTGAGCGTCGATCGGCACATGCTCGGCTACAACTGACCCATCCGACTCGAACTCCTAATGCTCCACCAGCTCACGAACCTGCCTGCGAGTGCGTGGAGGCATGTTTGCAAAATAGACACAATAAGAAGTTAACACATAAACTCTAGCGGCTTAGCAGTGTTACTTGTACTTCCTAAGGGACTTTACGTTGTTACTTATTTCCACTACAAGTCTTGATAGACCCCTTCTCTGATACCACTGTAACGACCCCGGCGCCCGGACCCTGACTCCCACCAAGAATCCGAACATCGGGACCGCTGCCCTGGATCCGGAGACCCGGAAGGGCTAACGGATCGGTCTAACAAGATATGTAACAAAAATAAAAAACAACAAACGTACTAAAGTGCACCACAAGTGAACAAAAAGTGTCCAACACTAGATAACAGTCTAGTACAGTCCTAAAGTAAATAAAGTACAAGTGCTGAAATAAAAGGGAATGAACACGTCCCTTAGGGGCATACCCCGAGGGTGAAGTACAACTGCTGGGGGAACACTGCCACTAGAGACGTCGACTACTGCAGGCCCGTCTCCTCAGTCTGCCGTGGAGGGAGCTGTTGTGAAGTCTCACCTACAAAACAGAGAGTGAGCTTCACGAAGAAGCCCAGTAGGGACTACCAATCTCCACTAGTTCTAACAGCCAATAGAACTAAGTGCAATAATAAATAAAGTAGTAAAGTCTATTCTACTAAATAGAGTCAAGTGTGAAAGCGTGAAAGAAACTACATGGTCGTCAGTCTAAGCTACTCAGTAGAACCGAAAAACCCATGTACACCAAGACACCATGAGAACCCAGCTGTAAGCAAAAACAGTAGACACTTCCTGGACAAGCACACTAGCTACAGAATGCTACACTAGTTAGCCGGTCAGGTGCACCATGCGCCTTACCCTCGACCAACAGTCCATGTCTAGCACCTCCCGCCAGAGCGAGACGTGGAACAAGAACAACCACAACTGCCATAGTCTTGCCGGACTACGGTTCCACGCCTGACCCCTCTAAATGGTCCGGAACCACGTAGAGTGAGGTAGTGAGAAAGGACTAGCTAGTGTACACTGTAAGAGCACCACACTACCTCAAAGAACCAGACCAGCTAAGAGAGCTCTACAAACGACTCCATGCCGTTGTCCCCACTGTTTTCCCCTTCTGCTCCAAGTCCGTGACTTGACCATGCCCGTTGCCCAGAGAACTCCCTCTAACAGACGCGCGGGGCTGGGGGTCCCAGGTAAACGTAACAACCTGTCTTGTGGACAAGCCCTCAAGTGCCTAGCACTGGGTGAAGAGACTAGAGTAGCACAGCACTAGGAACAACACAGGTTCCATGAAAATTGAGTCGCAGTGGAAGCGGAAACACAAACAGGTCGACAGTTAGCTCTCGGTCAGAGAGGCGACTCATCGGCCCGTCGTGACCAGAACGCGATGGTTCTGCCCGTCACGACAAGAAAACCGATGGCGACCCTTAAGCGCATCGCGATAAGGTCGTGGTGGCCAAGAGTACCGCAACAAGCCTGAGTCGACTGATTGCAACACGTACCCCATCACGACGGAGACGGAGGTCGCAATCGGCAAGACCCCAAACACCTGAACGCCAGCCATGTACCCGTCGCATTAGCATGATGGGGCGGGTCTGGGGCGTGTTCAAGAGAACGCGATGCACCGATACGTCACGACCTGGTCACGACTGGGAAACCCATCGCGACCACAGCCAAGTGCCCAAAAAGAGCAACCTCTACCACTCCAAACCACAATACAAGGTAAAAAATGGGGAAGGGGAAACATGGAGATAGGAGAAGCATGCTAATATCATCCAATCGACCCCAAACAACCCACATGCATGCAAGGAAAAGCCAACTACACTCACATAGTCTCACATGCATCAAGTACTTTCATTACAACCCATGCAACCCAAGCATGAATCAAGAAATCACATAACCATCCACATGAAACCAGCACACAATTCACATCCTATTCAAGGATTCTAAGCTTAGAGAAGGGGTTTGTCCCTAGCATGGCAGAACTAGGGGATGGTTTGGGGGTCCCTACCTCAATATGAAGATCCACCCAAGATGGGCCTTTCATAGGCTAGCACCCCTCCACCTCCGAGCTCCAATGCTCCTGTGCCGCCCACGAACCGAGCTTGACCTTCTCCTTCATGCACCAAGAGAGAAGAAGAAGAGGAAGAAGCACAAACACACACACAACCATGCAATAGATCCATGTACTTACCTATACAATGCAAACACACCCCACAAGGCCTTCCCAAACACCCAGAGAGCCACCAGCCTTCGGAATCGCCAGAGGGAAGAAACACCAAAGGAAGGCCAAAGGGGTTCAGCTCTAGAGCTAGAGTAACTTAAACACAGACAGTAAGAACGCGACGGACCTGGGCGTCGCATTACCAATGCTAACGCGACATCCACCTGCATCGCGATCTGGAATAGTCAGCCAGTCAACCACCTAATCGACGTGCATGAAAAACTGACAGCAATATCGTGACGACCAACCATGTCGCGTTCATGCATGCACTTCGACACGTGGTGCAACTATCCCGACAGCAAAATGGCAAGGAGACAGTCTGCTGTCAGGGTCCTATCATGACAGGGTGGCTGGCGCGTTCTCAACCAGAACGCCATGGTCACTATGTCGCGTTCAGAACGCGACGGGTCGCTATGTGCGACCACAGCCAGGAGGGTAACCCCTAATGGTAACGGGATGTTACAATCATCTCCGCCCTGAGAACCAGGATGGTCTCACGCTCTCTCCCCAGCTGTGAACGGAGCTCGTCACCTCTCGGCGCAACCCCATCGCCTCATCCGCCTGAGGGCGTAGGCGCACCTCTGCCATCTCCGCCTCTAGCGCGGTTGTCCGCGCTAGAGCGTCACTCAACTCCGCCTCCTGCAAGTCAAACATTTGTCAATAAGGGAAATAAAGAACAAGGGTCAAGTAATTAATAACTCACCCGCTCACGTAGCTGTGCCATGGCATCTTCTGCTCGGGTCACCGCTACTGCCAATTGACCCTCCAACACGGAGCGGCCAGGCTCGTCCCGGAAGTAGAAGCACCTCCCACCATCTGCTGCGCCCGCTCTAGCTTGGCGCGCTGCAAGGAAAAACACGACTCAGTCAACTGAAGCTAAGAATAGAAAGGACAGGAAATAGAACACTGACCAGCTGGGTTACGGTCCGTGGAGGTCATCCCTCTACTGGATCGTGGAGTGGAGGACGCCCTCGAGAGAGGCGATCCGACCCTGGGGATCGAACTACAAACACAGGTCAGGTTAGCCAAGGAATTAACAATTAAAATATTTAGAAAGGGCTAAGTTAGTGATACTCACCAGTTGTCGCGTCCCCTGTAGACCTGGGCCCCGTACCTCCATGCATAGGCAAGGAAGTAGTCCTCGTCGCTGGTGGCCTCGGAGGTCACCACTCGGCCCCGCTGTTGCCAATCTTAAGCTACTCCCGGGCTCACTCCCTCAAGTCGGTGATCTACTGAATGCCACAGAAGCTGCGACCCGGCCTCTCCCACAGTCTCTGCCGAGTCGGGAACTCCACCACCGCCTGATAGAGCCCCAGTGTCCGCACAACCAGCCGGAGGTGGAGTGGTACCACCGTGTTGAAAGCGTGGAGCCAAATCTCCCTACAATGTAGGGGAGGCCCTGCTCCACCCACGGCTGGTCGCTGTCGTCCTCCCCGGCATAGGGAGTCCACTCGACCTGCACATCACACATAGAAATTCATTAGTCAATGGTCAGTGATAAAGAAATGAAAGGTTACAAGGGTGGGAATACTCACATGTCGAAAGGAGATGACGTCCAATACATCCTGGATGAGGGTCAACTGTAGGTGCAAGGACCGCTCATCGCAGCGAAACTGCCAGCACTGCAAGAGCGTACAGCACCCGGCCGCCTCCGTATTCCCCGGCCTAGGGAAGGGAGGTAGTGATAGGCCCACACCTACAAAACAACATAGTCAGCATCACAATCAATTAAAATAAGCAGGAAAGCAATAAAGGGTAAGGGTGAGAAGCATACCTGTAAAATGGAAAGAATCCAGCCACCCCAGTTTCTCTACTAGAGGTACCTAGGCTGTCAAAGAGGTGGGCCAGGAAGGCCGCACCCATGCATAACTGCCTACCAGTGTCAGATCCTCCAACAGGGCCAGGCACCAGCAGCTCACTGGGTTCCCTCTGGTCCCAAGATCAGCTTCCCGATCACGAGCATCAGGAAGCGCCGCAGGTCTCGATCCGCCGTTGCTCTCTCCTCGCCTGTTAGTGCTGCTCTGGCATCCACTGTCAGCCAGGCCATGTACTCCACCGGCCCTCTACTGCCTGGTGGCAAGCATCTACCACCCCTAAGCTCGCATGCAGCCTCGTCCTCAGCACCAAGGACAATCTCTCCCGCGTCACCTCCAACCCCCAGCAGCCTCTCTGCCATCTCCTGATAGCAGGTGTAAGTCACCCCTGTCACTGCCTGGCCATCTACCCTCAGGCTGGTGATCCGTGCCATGTCCTCCAGTGGGGGGATCATGTGACCCCACGGGAGGAGGAAGGCGTGGCACTCGGGTTCCCACCGCTCCTTCAATGCGTGGATTAATGCCACATCCGGCGTGAGCTCGTCTAGTCTCAAAAGGGGGCCGAACCCTATCTCCTCTAGTCGTGTCCTCTGGAAGTCCGGTAGTCCCTGGTAGACTACCCGGACGACGGCCCATCCAAGTCAGGACCGTAGCTCGCTTTGTAAAACAGCCACAAAAGCACAAGGGTCAGTTAAAATCCACATAATTGTCATATGTTAAGATCGTGACAGGGACCCTGTCACCTTCTAAAGGCGACACTCTGGGCATCACGTTCAGTGATCTGAAGGCGACGGGTCGACCCGTCGCCTTATGAAAGCAACACCTAGAGTGTCGCGTTCACCCTGGTAATGCGACAGGCAAACTGTGGCATTCATAGGGTGACTGGGGGTGACCAATAGTCATTCCCCGGTCATTCCACATTTAGAAAAAGCCCTACAATAGGTGCCTAGCACCTTGTTCCCTCTGATTCTCACATCCAATCGCACATGGGCTAGGGTTTAGGCCACCTACCTTCTTGGGCTGGCCCCTTCATCCTCACCGGCGCCTTTGGGGGGTCCACGTCCATGGGGAGGGCCGGATCCTCCTCCCCCATCGCAGAGGAGGCCTCCTCTTCCGTCCGCCATTGGCGGATAGTCTTCTTCGTCCTCCTCGAACGGTCCCGCCATCACCACCGCCGTGGTCGTCCTTGCCACCCTCCATCGCCGTGGGTCGCCGGGGAGGTGAAATAGGAAAGAAGAGGAGGTGGAAGAAGGAGAGAGAAGGAAGGAAGGCCGCCGCCGCACCGGTCGGAGGTTGCCAGAGGAAGAAGAAGAAGAAGAGGGGGGAGGAAGGTTTCTGTCGCCGGCAGGAAAGGGGAGAGGGAAGAGAGAGAGAAGTGAAAGAGGGAAAGAAGAGGAAAGGGTGTGGGCCCGGAGTTCAAATCGCTTGGGACCCTGTGGTCGCGACAGCAAGGCTGTCGCCTTAACTTCATCTCGCGATAGGTGTCCTGTCGCCTTCTTAAAGTAGGTCGCAAATGTTGACGTGTCACGTTTAGGGTCGCGAGGTCTTCGCAATTTTTTGCACAAAACCATTAAAAATCACATTTTTATGCTAAATCTCAAATGCTTGCATTATATTAAATCTGAAAATTGTCATAAAGTCTTTGATACATCACTTTCATATTCAATACATCAAATCTCAAAAAAATCCCCCAAAGTACAATCATGTCTCTCTTGCAAGCTCGCGGTCCTCACGGCCGGATCTCTCTATACTCCCTGAGGTACGCCAAAATCCTTTGCATTCTCATGTCTTATTGCCAATTTGAAATGTATTTGCACTCATGCTTTAAATCATTCAATTATTTTGGTGCAAATTGAACTTTATCTTGAAAATCCATGAGAAAAATCCAGAAAAACTCACAAAAATTAGAAAAATCAGAAAATCAAAAGACAGCTCATCAGGTAAGTTCAGGTAAGTATTTCTAACCTTAATCTCTGCATTACTATATGGTATCTACCCTATCATATCATCTCAAGGACCAGCTGGTTCTTAGTGTGTTCTAGGATCTGAGTTCCCCTTCACCAAAAACAAAGATGATCTAAGTGCGCGCTGTTAATCGTTGGACAGGCCGTTAGATGTTATGTCTTGGGGACTACGGATTCTACCGCACGCGGGGGATGCGAAGTGTCTTGACCCTTGCTCATTTTGTCTAGAAATATTATCTTTGAGTATTTTCTATTTTTTCCTTTTCTTTGCATTTTATTTTATGATTTCTTTTCTTTTAGCCCAGCATGCATCATTTAGGATCTTTGAGCTTCACATTTCATGATTAGTCAACTGCCAGCTTCACAATAATGTTTCAACCAAATCTTATTTCTCAAACAAGGAATTCATTCCATTCCGAATTTGAAAGTCTCTTCGAGCTAGTTGCTTGGTGCAATTTGCCAGTATGATTCCTTTTTAGGATTCCTCTCATCCCCATTCATTATATTAGTCATCCCTCCCCATTGATCCACTCATTAGTCGTGACTCGCTCGAAGGCCAGAGTCGAATTGACCCGCCGGGACAGCACCTATCCCCTAATGAATGAAACCTGCAAGCCTATGATGGCTAGGGTACCTCTTCATCAAGAGGTTGATCATTTCTTTTCTTTTGATCTTTATTCGTCCCAGATTTGTAACCATCTGTGCACTTTGTTCCAGCCATGTTCAAAGATTGCAGGATAATCTTGCTGCTTATTCGTTCAGAATGGGTGTCTCTTTACCTTGATGTCCGCTTTTCATCTCATTTCGCTACATCGTCATTTCATGCCATTCCGCTTCACTATCGCTCCACTCCCTTACAAAGCAGGCATCAAGGAGGGCAATCTGTAGACACCCATTTTGGCCATAAGTTGAGCTAAATCCCTTGTCATATTGTTGACGCCCCACGTTCATCGCCTAGCTGGCTTTCTCCGATCATGGCATCTTTCTCATTAGTTCATCTCTCTGGTGGGTTCTTCCTGGTCACATCAATCAGTCTTCATCATCATTTCGTAGCTCTTTGAGTTGGGAGTTCAACGCTTCAAGTCGCACGTAATCCGATACTATGCAAAGAGATCAGACACTTTGAATGAGCCTTATGCTGAAGAACTATGAAGGCGACAATGTCCCTATCGCCTTCTCATTCCGAAGACGATGTCCTTCCTGTCGCGTTCCTCCTCACATCGATTTGCCTTCAAGCCTGAATCGATTTTCTTCAGAAGGCGACACCACGATACGTCGCGTTCTATTTGGCATTTTAATTCCCTGAAAAATCGCCAAAAATACTTAAAAGCTTTCCTTCTATGGAAGGCGACGTATCGAAGCGTCACGATCTGATAGCGACCATGAGGCCGTCACGTTCTGGTTTCTATGCAACGTGGCCTTTCCTAGTCAGACTTGGACCCTTACTATTCATGAATAATCCGTCTTTTAGTTGGTCTAGACGCATCCAAATCCTTCCAAACTTGGAGGAAACCTTCCTCAGGGTGTCCTTTCCACGTTCTGACTCCCCTTACTCGAGTACACTTGCCAAAGTCGGACTCCAACTCATTATTCCTCTCCCAGCCCGTTCAGGAATAATCACATATAAATCTCTTCATAGGGCACAGTTTAAGGCAAGGCTGGTGCCTACTTCTTCCTCTCCAAAGAGCTTCGAATTCCCAGAAGACCTCTCAGCCTCCAGAAGACCAGGAAGTGCCCCCAGGGCGATTTCTTCACATCTACTTTTTCTCTCTTGTTCTTCTTGATTTTTTCTCTTCATACATGCATGTTTAGATTCATTGTTTTCGTAGATCTGCATTAGAACACTCCACACACACCTAGTAGTTTAATCACCCAAAGGGGTTAAACCCCACCCCACGTGAGTTCCCTCAATTATTTCATGTTCTTTCATGTTTTTGGGATAGATTCTACACCAAATGAGTTTCTAATGGGTGTTCTATTCTTTTGATGTTCTTGGCAGGGTTGTAGAAGATAGTAGCAGCACGAGGCTCTTGCTCTTGGCCAGCTGAGGAGTAGGAAGAAAGAAACCCACACTCTTCATCATCTATTGTAGAAGGCGACACATACCTGGTCGCGATCTTCTGAAGGCGACGATTTGCACGTCATTTTCTGAGGACCAGAAGGCGGCACCTTCATCGTCGCGTTCACAGGGCCAGGTTCCTTTCTGCACTCTTTCTTCCTTTTCTAAGGTAGTTAGCACTCCTCTTTCATTTGTTCATCTTTTTGCAACTACTTTGGTGGCGATCACGGTCTCTTTTCCTTATTTTTAATCATCATATTTGGGGAGCAAATCCCATGATTACACCTGTGTCAAAACATAGAAACTTGGACCACAATCCAATGCATGGTACATTTCCCACTCGGACTCAGGCACGGACCTGAGAACGCGACGACCCGATAGGCCGCATTCTTAGGGCCCGTTGCGACATAGTACCTATCACATTCTGAACGCGATAGGCCACACCGTCGCGTTTTGGTAGCCTGCTCTGACCGACCCGTCGCGACCTTTGATTGGTCTTGTCACGTTCTGACTGTACCCTATCGCGACCCTTACAGGGGTACATCGCGTTCTGGAGTTTTGCATGAAAACCCTACATCTCTGTTCATCTTGACTTTCTACAGTAACCTCTCACCTTGTTAACTGACTTAACCACAGTAAACGAAGTTGTAAATCTTGAATATGTAATTAGTTAATTAAAAGTCATTCACTTGATTATTTCATCCATGATTCCCTATCACATGCACACACTTGAACCATACAACATGGCTTAACATCGCATGAATAACCTCATAATTTGTCTGGTAATTTATTTCAATTATATTGCCCTATCTTAAGTGGACTTATCTTCTTTTCTCGCGATGTTTTGGGAATACTGTTACCGATGCTCCAGTGTTCTAGAATTCCTCTAGAACATTAGACACTTGTTTCTATATACACACTTTCTCTTGACTTGGATGAACTCTCTGTCGGATATTCCTTCTGCCAGACTAGTGAATCCTTGCTCAAGGCCTCCATAAGTCTCCTCTGTCCATGGGTTCCCACATGGTCAATGAGCTGGTTGTACCCTAACTCCTATGATACCCTTCTAGGGATTGGAGATCCAATCGGCCTTAGAAAGATCTCATTCTTATCTTGAATCACGCCGGACCTCTCGACCGGTGCATAACATGGCCAGTGGGAAGGTAGTGAAACCCACCTGACTGCCAGCACCATTGTGCGTGTTGTGCAACTGTTACTATCGTTTGTTTACTTGATGTTTCCTATGCAATGACCCTTAGTTCTCATCTATACTATACTTACTCATCTATTCACGTTCTCTCTGTATCTCGTCCATTCTTCAATTACTCTCATCTATTCTTGGTACTCTTTTTGGCCATTCAATTGATTGCCTAGAGATAAAAACATAATTATGTTCGGCAACATTAAGGGCCCGATCTGGTCCTACGATGAGCGCCCGAAAGGCTATAACTCGCGGGGGTTTAATGATCTATGGCATCAATCAGTCAATTATTGTTTACTTGAACTCGTGGTTGAAAGAATATCGACCAACACTTGCTATCGTACTAGGCACTGTTGTACACTTTACTTGTTATCGCGTTATATGGTCAATCCGTTATCATACTTGTGGAGTGATACTCTCGTGCAATTGTGCTATTGTTCCTCGTTATCGTGTGACATTATTCTCTATACTGTTCTCGTCATTCTCTCTAGTTATTCTGTTTGATAAGACATTAATCACTTTAAGGCATGCTTGTTACATGAGATTTAAGTCCTACTGGGCATTATCGCTCACCCTGCGTTATTTGTTATGTATTCTCAGGTGAGACCGAGGATGACACTTACACTCAAGATGACGGGAATGACCAAGAGTGAAGTCATGAGTACCCTAGCGTCGTAGCACTATGTTAGAGTCTGAGTTAGTCTTTTGCTTTTATTCGATTGTAATAGGGCCCTACAGAATGGCTATGATATGAGTGGTTGTAACTAGACATTGAAAGATTATAAATGAGATGCATTTGCTTTAATATTTTTTTTGTCCAATGGTTGATGTCTAGTACTCGCTCTGTACCCATTTACTTGCAACTACCTCACGTTCCGATATTCGTGTCGGGGCATGACAAGCATCATGATTAGGTTCTATTAATTATTATTCATGATTAATCTGAGTATCCAAAGTGATTAATATGTTTCATGTTATATGGGGCATGTGCATGGAAAGAGAGAGAATAGTGACGTGTTTGTGAATGTGTTTAATGTGAAAAGATAAAAGTTGTGCCAATGAGACATTGCCACCATAGATTGGTGGAGCCGTACTGTAGTAGTGCCCCTATGGGAAGGCTCAATTGTGTTATGTGAAACCGAGGCAACGGGTAGTGTGAAATCCTGGAGGTGGACAAGTTCCACTGGTAATGGTGGGGAAAACTTCCCCAGTTCTGCGCAGTACTAAGACTTGATCATTTTTCCTAAGGATTAAGTATGTAATGTGATTGTGTGATCTTTCTAGTGGTGGTTTGGGCTGTGTCTCGGATGTGTAAAAGTGAATATGTGAATAATGTGTAAAGTGATATGTGAACATGGCATGAGGTATGTGCAAGTGATGTGAATGTAATCGTGATCATGAAAAGTGAAAACTATATGAAAGCTATGTGAAACCAAGTGTAAGTGAATGTGAATGTGATAAATGTAAGAATAA
>JACBKR010004565.1:0-35561 GCA_014218235.1 Colocasia esculenta | reverse complement strand
TGCTCCCCTTGAGCTGGTATACTGCCAAATGAACCTGGTCCCCGCCTCACGCACTCCATAGTCTCGAAGATGCACTCCAATCATGGGTCCAGCTCTCTGCCTTATCTAGATCTACTCACCGTGGAACATCGGTGGCCGAAGGCGCAAGAACCTCTCGGAGAGCGGTCCTGTCCTCCGAACCGCCGTCCTTCGCCGCCTGGCCCGGGTACTCCCAGTACCTGACCGCTGCTGGCGGACTGGCTGCTCCACCTCTGGCTCCACCCTCCTGCTGCTCAGTACGCTAGGAGGGTACTGGAAACTGACCATGTGCTGCTGCCTGCCCGGGCTGCCACGCTCCCTGGTACATAGCTCTGAAGAACTGCTCAGCCATGGGAAACAATCTCCATACTGCTGAGGCTGAGGTGGTACTCTTGCTGCTACACTGCCCACCGCTGCTGCCACTGCCTCTAACTGCTGCTGCCTGTGCACCTGGGCTGTGCCACTGACTCCTCCACAGACACCTCCTCCTGAACCTGCCCCTGAGCGGGCATATCGACATCAAAATCCTGCTGCTCAACCAGCTGCCTACCTGATGCGCCGACGCGGAGCCTGACCTACACGGCAACAACAACTGACAAAGGTTACAAATACCTCTCGGCAGCTAGCAGTGTACTTGTACTATTGTTGGGACTACTGTTGCAGTTTAGATCCACTACATCCTTTCAGACCCACCTCTGATACCAATTGTAACGACCCGAGAACCCGACCCTCGCCCACGCCGAGGACCCGATTCTCGCGGTCGCCGCCCATGAACCAGGGACCCGGAAGACTAAACACCGTCTGACAGGATATGTAGCGGAAGTAAATGTCAACTGCAAGCTAGAAGCGTACAAGCGGAAATCGGAAAGTAAGGCGAGACGCTGCGTACCGCTCTAAGTACAGTCCCATGCACGCACACTAGTACAAGTAAGGAAGGGGAGAGACAAGTCCCTTAGGGGCATACCCCGAGGTGACGTACACTGAGATGGGGAACCACTGCCAGCTACGGCGACCAAGACTAACCGCCCCCTCTCCTCCGCCCGACGCGCTCCCTGCCGCTACTGGGAAGACTCACCTGGAAAACAGGGATGAGCTTCACACAGAAGCTCAGTAGGGACTACCAATCTCCTACTGGCTCTAAACAGGCATAGGAACATATACAACTATTAATAAAGGAAGACGACAGTTGATATCTTTCTACCTACAAAGGAGTGCGGAAGCGAAGCTAAAGCTACACGGTACGGAAAGTACTCTCGGTCGGAACCGTCCTTACGACTGCCCGTCATGACCACCACACGTCTAGTAAAACACAGACGGAGGAGCTCCGCCTGGACAAGGAATACTATCTACTGGAACACACCACTAGTCAGCGATCAGGTGCGTCCACAGACGTCTTATCCTCGACCTAGGTCCTGGCCCTCGCGTCTCGTCAGAGCGAGGTAGGACACAAGTACAACAACAGTAACCGCCGTAGTCTGGCCGGACTACGGTCCCACGCCTGACCTCTCCAAACGGTTCCGGGGCCGTAAGGAGCGAGGCAGTGAGAAGAAGGACTGGCTGGCCTGCGCCGGGTAGAACTCCAAACTGTCCTCGGCGTCCCAGACCAACCACGAGAGCTCTGCATGCGACTCACACGCCACTGTTCCAAACCACCATTTTCCCTCAGCTCCAGAGTTCGCCTAAGCGGCTGCCAACTCGAGCACACTTGTAGCCCGGAGTACTCCCTCAATAGGCTCCCAAGGACGGGGTCCCAGGTACGGTAGCAACCTCTCGCACGGACAAGCCCTCAGTGCCGCGCACCGGGCGAACGACTAGTGTGAGACCGTACTAGGGAACTAAGCACAGGTGCCACGTACAGTACAAGCGAAGTGAATGGTGGGAAACGAGACCTGTCTCAAGACAGAGGTGGCGACACATAGGTTGTCACGACCAGGTCGCGACGCCCTATGCTCGCCTTCTCAAGGCGACGTAGTACCCTGTCGCAACCCGGGCGCGACACCCTGCGTGTCCCCTTACCAGCGGATCGCGACACTGGCATTGTCGCCTTCAAGGCAGAGGGGGGGGGGTTCCGGAGATCCTCTCTCCGGGAACCTCCCCAAAACGGGGAAACAACACACTGCGGGGAGGGAGCATGCTTATCATGCTAGAAGCCATTCACCACACAAACCACCCTCGAATCCCCTAAAAGCATGGATTCTACGCTCGAGGAAAACCTCACTCACACGAGCATGGAGTTCTCACCTCCCCAAACCCCTATCACCGAGAAACGCGGTCTAGACGGGAGGGGATCATGCTTAGGGTGAAGGTCGGATGTCCCCCTCCACGCGAAGACGCACCGTTGGGGCCTTCTCGTATGTTTTGGCCGTCTCCTCCTCGCACCACACGGCACGAACACAACCCTGCACGAACGGAGTGTCACCCTCCTCAGCATGGCCGCCTCAACACGGGGGAGGCCCACAAACCCGTCGGAAGCTCCGAGAGGCAAGAAAAGAGATGGGGGAAAGGAGAGGCGCGAGAGAGGGGAAGGGGCTCGGGCGCCCGGGCTTTAGCCCGCGGCGTCCTGAGAAGGCGACATACCCCTGTCGCCATGGAACCATAAGGCGACACCCCCCCGTCGCAACCCACTGACAACCGTTCAATCTTGGAATTCGAAAGTGAAGGTGACAGCCATCTTTCGCGTTCACACACGACCCCCCATAGCCGTACTGACACAAAGACACCCGTCACGTCTGTCAGACGGCGTCTGGGGAGACACATGTGAAGGCGACATAGGCCATGTCGCCTTCAAGAAGGCGACATACCCATGTCGCCATCCATCAAACCAGAAGGCGACAGTGGGTATGTCGTCTTCATAAGGCGACATACCCTTTGTCGCAATCCCAAGCAGAACCAGACATCGACGCGATCGGAACCACGTCGCGACAGTCACCCTGTCGCGCCCCAGAGGACGGGCCAGGCCCAAGGGGCCGGGGTGTTACATGAGGCTTGAAAAAAATAACATAGTTGCAGCTCGAGAATTCACAATTCCTCAGGACACAAAGACAATGCCCATGGGCCATTTCTCTTAGAGAATACTAATTATTCAGCAGGTAAAAATGTCTATTACCTGTGTAGATCTCACTATCTTGTTTTCCCTCTTTTTTTTTGTAGATCCACTTTTTAAAATAAAAAGTTCTTTAACCCCTTTAATTGGGTATTTGTCCTTTTTAGTTATTTATTTATCACCTTTAATATTAAGGGTGATAAAAATGCTATACTAGAAAGAGGATGTTCATTGGCCATTACTATTAGAGAAACTCATTATTTGCATAGCCGAGTAAAAATATTCTACTAAAATCATTGTCTAGAATGTCATTCGGCAACACATAGTCCCACTATTTTTCTTTTCATCTTTTCTTACGTAGATCTTCTTTCTCAATGTAAAAAGTTATTTGTTCTCTTTAGTTCATTAATTGTCACTTTTAGTTGGTTATTTATCATCCTTAATATTAAGGGTGATAAATAATTGATTGGGAGAGATAAATAACTTTTTACATGTCAAATTATTTATCAGTCTTGACTCGTTATTAATCACTCACTGCACTAAAGGTCCATTTGTTTCAACATAAAGATCATGTCTAAAAAGTTTTTGAGAAAAAACATCACACAATATCTGTTTGGTACCACTGAAAGTTAATCCATCAAAATTTTTTACTTAAAATTATTGATTTTGGCATCTTTGATAAGATTTCGTAAACAATTTGCTTGAATTTCTCTTTAATATAAGATTTTCATGAGTGTAACTACAATCTCCACTATAATTCTCAGTGTCCAATACTTGAAACTCGACGACCGGTAACCGACGCTTGATGTCTGGTGATCGGTGGCAGGTGCCCCACATCCGGCGGTTGGCGTCCGACGGCGCCCCGTGCTCACCAGTCGGTGGCCAACATCCGGCAGCACCCTGCGCTAGGCAGAGGCATCCGGTGGCGCAGGCAACCGCGCGCCTGGCGCCTAGTGTCCGGCGTCCAGTGCACGGCACCCCACAGTAGGCACTTAATGCCCAGCGGCTAGCATCCGGTGGCTGGCAACGTGGCGCCCGACGACTGGCAGTCGTCGTTCAGGATCAATCGGCCGGAGCCGTCCGGCGGCCAGCTCTCGACGACCGACGACTGACACCGACAACAGGCGTCCACTACATGGCATCTAAAGTCTGTTCGTTCGGCACCTGATGTCCGACGCCCTACAGTCGGTGCTCGACGCCTGATGCACCCAATGTCGGTTGACCGACGACGGGCAATCGAGTGGTTGATATATAGATCATATTTTTTATTTTTTAAAAAAATATTTTACTAGATAACAAACATCAGAAAATCTTTTCCGGAAGAGCATTTACGTGGGTACCGAAAGGATAATTATATTTTTTATTTTTCTGTTAAAGTTAATCTTTGGAAAAAAAATATTTTACAGGCAACCAACGAGACAGTATTGATAGCAAGTAGTGGGATAAATCTAACAAATAACTTTAAGGAGAGTGGTGTAAAAAAATTTAATATCCTTGTTGAGATGATGAAAATGTCTTTAATGAGTATTCATGAGTGCTCATAATTCTATGATAATTATGTCACACATAACTTTAAGTGCACACAATTAGACATTATGCATATTAATAGTTAAATTCAACTTCGCATAAATCAGGCCTTTCATACAAATTAACTTAATTTGTGGATAATTGTTCAATAAAAAGAGGTTGAGGGGCATGAGAAATTTCCCATTGTAAGCACTCATGGTTTTTATGCACACAACTATAATTCTCCATGGATTTAATCCAAATTTTGTGTATGCAGGATGTCGAAGACAATTGCTAGAAGAACCAAGGGTAAAACAGTCACGAGACCAGAGCAAATGATGCCCTAGGGCGCCCTCCACCCTTGACAAGTCAAAGGCAGCCGTCTTCTTTTTTTTGGTGTGAAGAGAGATAAAGAAATAATCATTATGACATTATTTTGGAGAGAAATTTTAGGGGAGGAAATAGGAAGAGATCTGCTCTGATTAGGAACTAGCCAATCCAAAGAAGCCATGATCATGTTATAGAGGCCGCCCACTTTTCTCCCCATGCTAATCATCTTCTCCTTTGGCTTTCTTCATAAAAGATGTTCATTTTTTCATGTCTTCAATTTTCCTCTTCTACATCTTCTAATTCTGTACGGTTTTAAGGTTTTTCTGATTCTTCCTTGTTCTGTCCTTTTCATTTGCAAAACAACACTTTTTCTATGTTCTCTCACTCTTTTCACCCCCATTGGATCATCTTCTCCCTCTTCTGTCTTCATAAAAGTTCTTCTTTTTCTGAGTTCTAGATTTTCTCCTTCTTCCTCTTTAGCCAGTTCTGCCGTGTTCTAGTGATATTCGTGATTTCCCAGCGTTGAATATTGTTCACCCGCGTGCAGTCTCCATGTTCTTCACATGTTTTTACCTTCTTCTGCATATTTTCTCTCTCTACTCTCACCAAAGTTCTTCCTCTCTTACTGATCTTCAACATTCTTTCTTCTTCATCTCCTAACTCTTCTCCCTTTAAAAGTTATTTCAGTTCTCCTTTAACTCTATTTTATTTTATTTTTCACTGTTCTTCTATCTCTCCTCCTCTCATCTCTCTTTGGCGGAGATTCTCTTGTTCGATCCTCTCAGCGGCGTCTACTTCCAAAGCGGGGTGATATTCCAAGGCTCGCACACGCGTGGACGCCGGCATTTCTCCATCATCTTGGCTCTTATTGCTTCCCCTATCCTCTTATTTTCAAGTTGTAATTTTCATTTTCATACAATTGTACTTGCCACTTTCTTAATAATAAAGTTCATATTTTAGAAATTGTGTTCTTCTCTGTCTATCTCGATCTAATTTCTCTTGTTTAACCCTCTCATATTCTTTAGATAGGTTTATTTTAATGCAATTTTTTTTTTCAATAGTTTAATCTTACTCAAAATTCGGATCTTCCAAATATAAGAATTTTCCATCTCATGCTTAATTGAAAATATTTCTTCTCCGTGGGATCGACCCGTATTCATCACTCAACTTGATTTAAAATTCTTTTAGTGAGTGAGTGCGGTAGTTATTTTGAAATTGTGTGCACGTCATTTTTAACGATGAGTGCTTCTGCTCATCCATTTTTGGCGCAAAAACAAAATTAGAAAAAGTAGAGAAAAGGGGAAGTTTAGACCTGAAAATTTACATGAAATAAACTGTTGCAGAAAGTCAGAAAGTGTCGTTGAATGTCTATTCCTGTCACTACAAGGAGCAGGAATTCTGAAAATCTGGAAATCTTGGAAACTCAAGCGTCGCTAAAGGTCAGTAAACGTAGGTACAGGTTATGTTTTTCCAACTCCTAAAAAAACTTAAAATAAATCATAAAAATTCTTGAAAAATCCATAAAAATCAAAAAACCAGAAACTTCACAAAGCATGATTTAGGCCTTATTTTTCAGTATTTTTCATACTATTGGCATTTTCTTTTAGTTGTTAGTTTTCTCATATCCATCTTTTCTTTGAAAAAAAAAACTCCTGAAAACATTTTCAGAAAACAGAAATCTTAAAAAAATTCATCATCATGGTATCATGACTTCATGTTAGTTGCATCTCCTAGATGCATTTGTGCATTTAGATAATTCTTAGTTCATTTACTTGCATCATTTGAAAAAAAAAATCATTCTCTTCTTCTGCACCATTTAGATGTTGCCATCCTTTTATGGTAATGCTAATGAAGATCCATACAAACATCTTCATGAGTTCCTCCATATTTGCTCACAGTCAAAATTCAGAACTTCTCTGATGATGCTCTCAGATTGACTCTCTTCCCATTCTCTCTAAAGGATAAAGCTAAATATTGGTTGGGAGCCTTGGGCAGATCAATTGAAACATGGACTGAAATGCAAAAAGACTTTTTGAAGAAATTTTATCCCATTGGGCGAACCAATACTATGAGAACAGCGATCACTGGATTTACACAAAATCCTAGGGAACAGATTCATGAAGCATGGGATAGATTGAAAGATTTGTTAAGGAAGTGCCCACACCATGGTTTATCAAGATGGCAAATAGTTCAGGGATTTTATGAGGGATTCACTGATAATTACTGACAAATGGTGGATGCGTCATGTGGGGTGCCTTTATGAGCAAAGCAAGGATGAGGCATTTGATTTGTTTGAGATGTTAAGTGAGAATTCTATTAGTCATGCCTCGCTCTCATCTTATGAAAGAATGGTTGGGCCATCTAAGAGGGCAGGGCTTTATGAAGTTAAGAATCAAGGAGAGTCTGAGAATAGGATGGATATTAATGCTCTTACATAGAAATTGAATAAAATGCACATGTTGGCGCAAAAGATGGAGAAGGTCAATTTGGTAGCTCAAAAGTTAGATCAATTGCTATCTATGAATAGACAGACACCTTCTTTCTCTTTTGCCCCTCCATGTCAACCGTTCTCAAACCCTAATCATCAAGAAATTTGTGTTCTTTGTTCGAGTCCAAATCATGTTGTAACTGATTGCCCCACAGTATCCCAACTTCCCCCATTCATCCAAGAACAGATTTTTGCTGCTCAAGGCATCTCAAGCCTGCTTACGATCCCTATTCCAACACTTACAATCCAGGCTGGAGAAATCACCCAAATTTTTCTTGGAGAAATCACAAGACCACCCCCTTCTTCTAATCCCTCACATCAACCAATTCAAAGATTACCCTTCCAAGTTTCAGCTCAATCTCAATAAAACTTTTCATATGCATCTTTTCAACAACACCAATAATCTCAACCTCCATTTCAACATTCTCAAGCCCCGTATCATCAAGCTCAGTCATTTCCGGGCCAGTATCATCAGCAGCTTCCTAATCGTTTTAATGAAGCTCAAGTGTTTTCCAACCTCAGGTTCCTCCGTCAAACTTTGATGAAAAAATTGACCAACTCCAACAACTTATTCTCTCTCAGCAACAATCCATTTCTAAGTTGGAAGGTCAAATAGGGCAATTAGCTACAAATAGTGTGAGGAGAGAGGTAGGTTAGCTTCCTAGCCAACTAGTGGCTAACCTAAGAATCAACCTCCAAGCTTTCCCCAAAGAGCCCCTTTTCATCCTCCACCAAACCACCCTCAGCCTCCCCCTCCTGTTGGTCCCCAATTTGAGAATGCTAAGGATATATCCCTTAGGAGCGGGAATATTTTAGATGATCCTTACAAGGCTAGGGAAGTTGATAGTAGCTCGGCCAAGATGCCCAAGATGAGAGTGATAGTGAGGAGGAGGAGTCCACGATTGTTAAAGAAAAGAGGAAGCCGGAAGGTGAAGGGCAAAGGAAGGAGCTTGATAAAGGAAAAACCAAGATAGAAGAGCCCCAAGAATACATACCAAAAGTCCCCTTCCCTAATGCACTAAAGTCAAAAGCCAACAAAAAGCAGTCGGTTCAGCAAGAAGAACTGTTGGAGTTGTTTAAACAACTGAAATTAACATACCACTTTGGATGCTATCAAGCATGTGCCGGCATATGCAAAATTTCTAAAAGAGCTGTGTACACCAAAGAGGGAACAAAAGGCAATTACTCAAAAGATCCGCTTATCTGAGGACGCAAGTGTTTTTTTAATGAATCATTTGCCAAAGAAATTGAAGGACCCTGGAGCTCCATTGATTTCATGTGATATGGGTGGAGTCACCTTTAATAGGGCATTGCTAGATTAAGAGCTAGTGTGAATCTCTTGCCTACCTTTATTTATGAGTAGTTCGATCTAGGGGAGCTAAAGCCGACATCAATAATCTTTCAAGGTAGATCGATCAGTAAAAACTCCAAGGGGTCTATTGGAGGATGTTATTGTTAAAGTTCATGAATGTTATTTTCTTGTGGACTTTCTAAATCTAGATATGGCCTTGTCCCTGGAACTGAAACACACACCAATTATTTTGGGACGTCCTTTTCTTGCTACAGCTAAGGCCAACATTAATTGTGCCACAGGAATGATAGACATATCATTTGGAGAAGAAAAAGTTTCATTAAATGTTTTTAAGGCATCTCAGTACCCGGACCAAGAGGAAGATGCAATGTGATTGATATATTTGAGGATTTGATTGAAGAAAGTCTCGACGAAATAAGAACACCATAGAGGAGTGTAGCATGCTTCAGGATTCCCCACTCTCCTCTACGCCCTGGTGTAGGGTAGAGCCACTTCCAGCCTTACAATTTGTACCTGTCCCACCATCTCTTGAACATCCTCCCACTCTTGAACTCAAACCTCTTCCAGGCTCCCTAAAGTACGCTTATTTGGGTCCTGACCACACTCTTCCTACTATTATTGCCTCCAATCTCACCTCAGCTCAAGAATCCAAACTCTTAGATGTTCTTAAGGAGCATAGGGGAGCAATAGGCTGGCCAGTAGCAGACTTAAAGGGGATTAGTCCGGATGTTTGCATGCACTACATCTACTTGGAGGAAAATGTTACACCTAGCAGGGAGATGCAACGTAGGCTAAATCCCAACATGAAGGAGGTGGTGAAGAAAGAAGTGGTAAAGTGGTTGGATGTAGGGATTATTTATCCCATATCGGATAGCAAGTGGGTCAGTCCGGCATAGGTTGTTCCAAAAAAGTCAGGACTGACAGTGATTAATAATGAAAAAGGAGAAGAGGTGCCCACGAGATTATAGACGGGGTGGAGAGTCTGCATAGATTATAGAAAACTGAATTCAATGACAAAGAAAGATCATTTCCCTCTTCCCTTTGTACATCAGATTTGGAGAAATTGACTGGGCAACAATAATTTTGCTTTTTGGATGGATACTCTGGGTACAATCAGGTCGCCATTAACCAGATGATCAAGAGAAAACGCCTTCACGTGCCCTTATGGTATGTTTGCTTTTAGAAGAATGTCATTTGGGCTTTGTAATGCCCCTGCTACTTTTCAACGATGCATGATGGCATATTCTCAGAAATGGGGGAGAATTTTTGGAAATATTCATGGATGACTTTTCGATGTTTGGTGACACATTTGATGGATGCTTGGAAAATCTGAAAAAGGTGCAAAAGATGCATAGAGTCAAACTTGGTGCTCAGTTGGGAGAAAAGCCATTTCATGGTTCGAGAAGGAATAGTGCTAGGCCATATTGTTTCTGAAGGGGGATGGAAGTAGATAAAGCTAAGGTTGATCTGATCTCCAATCTTCCTCCCCCCACATCTGTTAAGCAAATTCGCTCTTTTCTTGGCCATGCTAGTTTTTATCGCCGATTTATTCAAATTTTCTCTACCATTGCTCGTCCCCTCACTCGGCTTCTGGCTAAAGACACTCCATTCCAAATGGATGATTCTTGTTTAAAAGCATTTCATTCCTTAAAAGTTGCTCTCACTCAAGCCCCAATTCCTCAATCTCCAAATTGGTCGCTGCCATTTGAAATCATGTGCGATGCCTCGGATTATACTATAGGAGCTGTCTTGGGTCAAAGAGTTGATAAGAAACCTGTGGTGATCTATTATGCGAGCCGCACCCTTGCTGATGCTTAGTTGAACTACACCACCACGGAAAAGGAAATGTTGGCTGTCATTTTTGCCCTAGAGAAATTTCGCTCATATCTTTTGGGGGCAAAATCATTGTCTATTCTGATCATGCAGCTCTTAGAATCTGCTTTCCAAGAAGGATGTTAAACCCCGTCTCATTCGCTAGATTTTGTTACTGCAAGAATTTGATCTTGAACTCAAAGACAAAAAGGGGTTAGAAATGTTGTTGCTGACCATTTATCTCGCATTGTTATACCTTCTAGCACTCCCAAAATGACTCCTTTCCTGACGAGCATCTCCTTGCTATTTCTCACACTTCAGCCCCCTGGTACGCTCACATTGTTAAGTACTTGGCAGTAGGACAGATTCCGGATGGGTGGGCAAAGTACGAAAAGGATCATTTTTTCTCTAAGGTTAAGCATTATTTTTGGGACAACCTGGAGCTTTTTCTTATGGGTCCTGATCACATAATCAGAAGGTGTGTCTCTGAAGAGGAACAACAGTCTGTGCTAAATTTTTGACACAACCTAGCTTGTGGGGGACACTTTTCAGGAAAGAAGACTGCAGCAAAAGTTTTACAGAGTGGATTTTACTGGCCCACATTGTTTAGGGATGCATATGATTTTGCTCAAAAATGTTTGAGATGTCAAGCTATGGGTAGTAATTTAAAGAGGGATATGATGCCACTAAATCCCATTCTGGTAGTTGAAATTTTTGATGTTTGGGGTATAGACTTCATGGGACCGTTTCCACCAACCTTTGAGAATGAATATATCTTGGTGGCAGTTGATTATGTTTCCAAGTGGATTGAATCCATCGCTACGAGGACTAATGATCATAAGGTGGTGATGAAATTTGTAAAGAAAAATATTTTTTCTAGATTTGGGTGCCCCAAGGCTATCATAAGTGATGGGGGTTCTCACTTCACACATTCTCAATTCCGAGCTTTACTCCGTAATTATGGCATCACTCATAAGCTCTCCACCCCTTATCATCCCCAAACTAGTGGTCAAGTAGAGGTATCCAATAGGGAGATAAAGAACATTTTGCATAAAACAGTTAGGCCAAATAGAAAAGATTGGTCTGAAAGACTAGATGATGCATTGTGGGGTTATAGGACTGCATTTGAGACTCCCATTGGTATGTCACCTTATCGTGTCATCTTTGGAAAAGCCTGCCACCTCCTAGTTGAACTTGAACGTAGAGCATATTGGGCCATTAAACAAGTCAACTTTGATCTCACTCAAGTTGGGTCCCAAAGAGCTCTACAATTAAATGAACTAGAGGAGTTGCGTAATGAAGCCTATGAGAACTCCACGATTTACAAAGCCAAAACCAAAGCATTTCACGATAAACACATTCACAGAAAAACTTTTCATGCAAATTAGAAGGTTTGTCTTTTCAATTCAAGGCTGCGCATGTTCCCTAGCAAATTGAAATCTAGATGGGATGGACCGTTCATTGTTGTTAAGACATTTGACCATGGAGCTATTAAAATCTTGAACCCCCAAAATGGTCACATTTTCACTGTAAACGGTCAATGACTAAAACCTCACTTGGAAAATGAACAGTTGTTTCCAAAAGAGTCCATTGCCTTGTGTGATCCAGAATAAATATTCTTGAGCTTTCATGTGTCTGGCTGAAGACGAAAAACTTAGCGCTTTTGTGAGGCAACCCAAGGTTTTTGTTATTTGATGTTTTGTTTTTAGTGTGTTTTTCAGTAGAAAAATGTAGTCCAGGAGATGAAGTTGTCGTCATCTATATCAATGATGGAGGTCCACCCTGCATATCAGGTTGTCTCTTTCTTACTCAACAATATTTGTTGCTACATTGCTCTACTATTTTTAGTACTTACATATGCCATTGAGGATAATGTCATTCAAGTTGGGGGGAGAGAAAAATTTCATGATACATATAGTACAACTTGATAGGTGTTCTTGCATGATGTCTTGCATATCATATCATCTTGCAATCTGCATTGAATGTGGAAAGATGAAAATCCCAGACTGAGTTTTCTTGATTCATGCTTTCATAGAATAAAAAAGATTGGGGACAAGGATGATGGAACATTTATTCAATCTAGTCATGGAAAACTGATTAAGAATCTCTTTTAAGTTCCTTAGCACTTTGAAAAAAAATCACTCAGCACGTACTAATGACACGAGCGGGACAAGCCTTCTGTTATTTTGAGTATGTTGTCTGATACTCTGCACTTCTTGAGGAAGAGAAATTATTTTTAATAAAATTGTTTGCCAAAGTTATCCATCAAATAAGTGCAAAAGCACATTTAAAAAAAAACACCATGAAAAATGCCCCTAATTTTATTAATCGGGCCTGCTTCTCCTAAGGCACGAGTTGAGATTCACGTTAAATAATGAAGGGTTGTGCAGCATTATGTGTGTATGAAAAGAAAATTCCCAAGAGGGACAAACAGAAATGACAGACAAAAGGCAAGGGTGCTTAATGCCCTGAACTAGGAGGTGCAGAGTTGAAAGATATCTATCTAAAATAGCAAACGAGGGATGCAATTATCTACGCTGTGGATTTAGTATTACACTTACACAAGTGCTACTAGACTTTGGGATGCATTCTTTGTCATGTCCCTTAATTTCCAATCTAAGGTTAATATGCAGTAATGCTTCTGGATTCCTAATCTTTGGTCGATTCTATGAAGAAGCTGGATATGAAGGTATGAACTTTGCAAACACTTGTTGGTCCTAAATTTTAATTTATTTGCATTGCTATAGGACTAGAAATGAGTAAGCGGGGGAGTGTGATAAGTGCTCATAATTCTATGATAATTTATGTCACACATAACTCTAAGTGCACACAATTAGACATTTATGCATATTTAATAGTTAAATTCAACTTCGCATAAATCAGGCCTTTCATACAAATTAACTTAATTGTGATAATTGTTCAATAAAAAGAGGTTGAGGGGCATGAGAATTAATTTCCCAAGCACTCATGGTTTTTATGCACACAACTATAATTCTCTATGGATTAAATCCAAATTTTCGGTGTGCAGGACGTTGAAGACAATTCCTAGAAGAACCAAGGGTAAAATAGTCACAAGACCAGAGCAAAGGATGACTAGGGCACCCTCCACCCTTGACCAAGTCAATGGCAGCCGTCTTCTTTTTTTTGGTGTGAAGAGAGATAAAAATAATCTTTATTACATTATTTTGGAAACAAATTCTAGGGGAGGAAATAGGAAGAGATCTGCTCTGATTAGGAAACCAGCCAAATCTAAAGAAGCCATGAGCATGTTATAGAGTCTGCAGACTTTTCTCCCCCTACTGATCCTCTTCTCCTCCAGATTTCTTCATAAAAGTTATTCATTTTTTCATGTTCTTTAATTCTTCTTCTTTTGTATCTTCTAATTCTGCACGGTTTTCAGGTTATTTCTGGTTCTTCCTTGTTCTATCCTTTTCGTTCGTGAAACAACATTGTTCTGTGTTCTCATGCTCTTTTTAACCCCTTCGGATCATCTTCTCCCTATTATGTCTTCATAAACGTTGTCCATTTTTCTGAGTTCTAGATTTCTTATTCTTCCTCTTTAGCCAGTTCGCCCCGTTCTAGTGATATTAATGATTTCCCGGCATTCAATACTGTTCATCAGCGAACCCGCATCTCCCTCTGTTGTTTTTGCCTTTTTTTCCTGCACTTCTGTTCTTTTTTCATCTTTCTTTATTCAGAAGCATCTTCGTTTTTAAAATCTCTACAGGTTCTCTTCTTTGTCATTAGCAAAATCTTTCTCGTTTTCAAGATATTTCTTATATTTCAAAGTTTTGTTCTTCCCATTTTTACTGTTCACCCACACCCAGTCTCCCTATCCTTAACACCTTTTCACCTTCTTCTAAATATTTTCTTCCTCTGCTCTCTTTATTAAAGTTCTTCCACTTTTACTGATGTTCAACTTTCTCTTCTTCCTTATCTCCTAATTCTTCTCCCTTTAAAAGTTATTTCAGTTCTCCTTTAACTCTATTTTTATTTTGTTTTTCACTGTTCTTCTATCTCTCCCTCCTCTCATCTCTCTTTGGCGGAGATTCTCTTGTTCGATCCTCTCAGCGACGTCTACTTCCAAAGCGGGGTGATCTTCCAAGGCTCGGCACGGCGTGGACGGCGGCATTTCTCCATCATCTTGGCTCTTATTGCTTCCCCTCTCCTCTATTTTCAAGTTGTAATTTCCATTTTCATACAATTGTACTTGCCACTTTCTTAATAATAAAGTTCATATTTTACAAATTGTGTTCTACTATGCCTATCTCATTCTATTTCTCTTCTTTAACCCTCTCATATTCTTTACATAGGTTTATTTTCATGCAATTTTTTTTTTCAATAGTTTAATCTTATTCAAAATTCGGATCTTCCAAATATAAGAATTTTCCATCTCATGCTTAATTGAAAATATTTCTTCTCCATGGGATCGACCCGTATTCATCACTCTACTTGATTTAAAATTCTTTTTGTAAGTGAGTGCGGTACTTATTTTGAAATTGTGTGCACGACATTTTAACGACGAGTGCTTCTGCTCATCAAGTATTGAATGCTCATGTTGAGTGGGATGTATATGGGTAGCTATTCTAAACAGGTTATCTGATTCTCTTCTTTAATTATATGTCATTATTAATCTGTCATTTGTCACTCTTAAGACTAAGGATGACTATGATACAAGAATATTGAAAAAATATAATACTTCTATTAAGTGGGACTTAAGCACCAATATATAGACGAATAATCACACTTTCTTCTTTTACCCATCATCTATAGTTACACCTAACACTTCTGTTTTGAATTTTAATGTTATATGTCACAACTTTATCCATATAATATACATAAATATATATATATACCACTGTTGACAGTCAGATAGTTTGCCAGACATGTTTACTAATAATTGAAGTGGTTACTGGGAGGGTACTGGGAATTGATGGGCGGTTGTTGCAAGCGACATTACCCCAAATTGTTAGAGCAAAAATGTTTGGCGGCTGCACTCTCAGCAAAAATGTTAGACTCATGTTGTGGTCTCTCTCCCTCTCTTATTCTACCTCGTCCTTTCCCATCAGCGGCGAGAAGCAAATTTTCCAAGATCCTGGCTCAGGAGATGGGATCCTCTAGGACCCTCACTAGGAGTGCCAATGGACTGGGCTATCCATAAGCCCAATGGACAGCCCATTTTGGGCCAAATCAGGGCCACAGTTTAATGACCCTTTAAGGTGCATTAAAGCCCACTTGTTAAAGCCCATTAATTAATGGGCTGGGCTTGGATAAGTCCATCGGTCCAAGACTGCCACCTCATTGGAGGACCTGCTCAAGATCTGGTGATGCCAATTCGTTGTTGTTCTCCTCTCCGGAATCCTCGTTCATGTCGTAGTCCTCCATGGACGGCGAGGTAGCGGCCAGGTGGCGGATCGGACGCCCGCACGGGGTGAACACGCGGGTTGGCGGGCTTCGAGGAAGAGCCGTGTTCCTCCTCCAAGCCGAACTACTGGGAAACTATGCTCTGGTGTCTCCCTGGTGGCGCCGATGTCGGGAACTCGATGCTCACAAACTCCCCGGGATCCAACAGCACCTTGGTCGCACTTTCGGCACCCGGGTGGCACCCCCGCCCCCACCACCGGGAACTGGCTGCAGGATGGGTAGGAGGAGTGGGACCCCAGCCACAAGTCGATGCAGGCGGCATGGAAGCCGTGGCCGCACCAGAGGAGCACCCGGATCTCGTCGCCCTCCACGAACTCGGTGAGGCAGATGGGGCACATCGCCAGTCGCCCCCCACATCAGTGGCGCCCGGGCGGAAGGAGACCCTGGGGAGCGCCCGGATCGCCTTCTTCTTCAGGCCCTTGTTTGGGGGCGCAGGCGGCGAACCCTCGGACGATCGGCAGAGCCAGGCACATCAGAGAGGAGTCATGGAGTGGGGGGAGGGGGGGAGCAGGGAGACGGGTACGAAGAGAGCAGAGCAGATGAAAGAGAAAGCATTTGCTTTTCTTGGGGGTCGGTATTGGTAGGGGCGCTTTATGTTGTAGGCTTTTGTGGAGGCAGACCTGTGTAGGTGGAATTGGGAAGAGACTGGTTCACGGGGGGACATGGCTACTACTTGTCAGTTGGTTTTGTGATTTGGGAAGGGTCAATTGGATGGTGTCGGCAGGGATGTGAAAGAGGTCAGTGGAGGAGAGCCAGAAGTCCTAGGGGGTCCCCTTCCCCTCGTCGGCGACGGACGAGAGCGGCACCAGGGCGAAGCCCAAGATAGTGGCGGATCTAGAATTTTCATTGAGTGGGTGCACCCTTAAACATATTTCTTGATCTAGTGGGGTCACTAATGGTGAAACTTTACATCACTAATTGAAACTTTTCGATCCAATGGGATCACAGGACCCCACTGGCCTCAAGGTGGCTCCCCCACTAGCCCAGGAGCTGGTCCTCGAGATAGACCCGGGCCCTGCTCAGCATCCAAATCTTGCACTTGAGCACGGAGTTGGGGCAGGAGACCTAGACGCGGAGGAGCTCATGGAAGTCAGGGTGCTACGGCGACGCGGGTGAAGATGGCCTCGTCAGGGCCATGGGTGAGGGAGAACTTGGCATAGACATCTTGGTTGTCGTAGATGCAGATGTTGTGGATGTTGCGGGCATGGTGGACGTACACCTCTAGGACGCTGGAGAAGGGGGCCTCGCCGATGTGCCCCTCGGCTTCGTCCATAGGTTCCGGGCTGCAGTCGCGGAAGTGGAATCCCGGCATCACCTCGATGGATTCCATGGTCAGAAATCCGAACAGGCGGCGTACATCAAGAATCTACAAAGACGGTTCTCAAAGAATCGGAACGACACACAGAAATTAATATGATATCTTGTTGATGAGCAAGAATGTGTGAGATCATGGGCTGGAATGGGTCCCAACGAGCCAACATGGGTTTTACTTATTTTGATCTATTGGATTAGGTTTGGGTTTGGGTTGGGTGGGCATATTTGCCTTGGTTTGGTTGGACTTAACTTGGGCCAGCCCAAATCCGCCCATTTACACCCCTAGCTTTGGGCTCAGATAGTATTATAGGGTGGGATGAGTTTTTTTTCTCTCATTTTAACTATAATTCTGTGGGAAAAAAAAAAACCACCCCACCTTATGATACTGACCGAGCCCTCTCCTACACGAGGCTCTAAGGTCATGTTGGTATCGGGTTATATGTAGGAGGGAATAGGTGTAAGTCATTCCAGAATAAGTTATGCTTATTCTTTAACCTTATATCGTTTGGTATATGCGGTGTTAAATCGATTTTTCATTGTGCTCTCCGTTTGGTGGAAACATGGATGGGAAGGGGGACATATCAATTTTTATGACCATATTACCCTTACTATCCTCATTGTCAAGGGCATCCACCATCCTATGTTTGGTAACGTTCAAGTGAATACTAGAATAAGTATTAAACAACATAGAAAGGAAGTCTAGGACGGAGTAAACAAACATAAAATATTATATTTGTGTACATGATGACAGTGTAAAGAAACACTTTGTGGATTTAGCATCAAATTTTTTAGGCCAATTAAAGTAACATAAAATGAATTCTTTGTATATGTTACAAAAGAAATAAACCTATGTACACTTGGTTTTTTATTTGAAACTATTGGACGGATTAATCAAAGTAGAAGAATATTTGTGTTTATGGTGAAAAGTAATAATTTTTTTAAGACTTAAGATTTATGATATCCCTACGACGGATGAAGCTACTAAAAGTAGAATATTGTACCTATGATACAAATTAAATCACAATTACAGATTTGAAAAAAATGTTAAACCCTGGGTCAAATTAAATCAATGTTCAAATCATCATTTACGTACCTGGTATATTAATTTCCTTCTTTTGAAATAAAAACATTTTTTGGGACTATGAGGCTGATGAACAACAAAAAGCTATTTTTGATAATATTGGTGAAGAGTAACTATTCTTTTTTAACTTCTTTGACAATTTATAATCACAGATATATTCTTTGATATACAACTTAGTACTTACATTTCCGCATTAAATACAAATTTTGTAAGGCCCTCGAATTTCCGTCGCATTATTGTGATTATGTGTGTATATTTGTGCTTGTGTATGTATGTACATATTTACGTACGTAATTAGTATAATTACGTGTGCATGTGTTTATGTTAAATATAATAATGCATGTATGCATGGTGATAGTATGGATATAATACCGTATACATATTGCATGTATATATGCATGGTATGCATGGTTTTCTGCATAACTTAGGTTCTGGCCGAAGGCCCCTTGGCGTCAACCCCTGGCCGCTGAGGTGGTGTCAGCGTCCAGACCTGGACGCCGACACTAATCCTGGCGTCCAGCGATATGGACGCCAATCTCTCTGGCCTGCATGCGCAGCAGAGCTGCAAGCTTCTGAAACAAGGCAAGCCAACCATTGGGGGTTGTCCCCAAGGCTGATCCCAGCATGGTGAGTGGGAGAGAGACTCTCTTAGGTCTGAACCCGAAATGGCTCTCCCCACTCCTCCCTTCACCTTGCAAGAGGAGAAAAAGTGAGAAAGAAAACCCTAGAGAAAGTCTGTGAGAAAACCCCTCTTAGCACCACAAATCCGACCCCCCTGGAGCTTGATCCGGCGTTCCACTGCTTCAAGAAGGTAGCTGGATCAAAGGAGGAGGCTTCCCCGACATCCCCTTGGCGTGGAGATCATCCAGGAGCCCGGAGGAAGAGATCTTTGGAGGTTTCTGCACTTCTTGGGACAGCCCAAGGAGAGCTTCACCGAGCCCTAAATCCTTTGGAAGAATTTTTGAAAGGCAAGTGACCTATCCATGGTGTCCCGTATGAGTCTAGGTCGGTTTTGCTATTTTTATGGATTTTTCCTCGAGTCCTACCCTCCCATTCACCCAAGTTTGAGAGCTCGGGTCTGTGTTTCTGCACAGACCTGGCTTGACGGCAAGGTCCCTGGACGCCCAGATCATGCTTGGCGTCCATCGGCCCTGTCGCTGACCTGAGTCAGCGGCCAGAGACCGCCGCCAAGTTCCTCTGGACAGAACAGTGAGCTGTTCTGCCCTTCTTATACATTAATTTCGGTATGTTTTCCGTGATGAGGATATATGGTAATCCTATACTCTATGTATTATTCAATGTGGTGTGTGAATGAGTGTGATGCGTGATGGTAAATGTAGGATAATTGTACCCCTTTAAACTTGTGAGCATGACTTGTAGATAATCTTGCAAATCCTTGTTCATGATTAGGATTAGTATGAATGTCTTGGTTTTGGTCTGATCATGAAGATTAGTGGGTCAGTATATGTGTTTGCAATTTTGGTAAATATCCATGCTTGTGTAAATTGCTAATAAATCCGTCGGTAAAATAAAAGCATGCAAGAATGGTTGTGGTGAAATCCATAGATGTATGATTTAGGGAAATTTTGTATTCTCAAATCATGCATATATTAGTAGCCTCTGTTTAAAACAGTAAGTGGCAATTTGCAGGATATGTTAAACCCCATGTTAACTTAAGTTGTGAATAGTATGCTAAATAGGTGTTTTATTTTCTGTAAATTCTATTTAGCTCAGAAAAATCTGAAAATTGAGTGTATGATCTTGAACCCGAAAACAGCATGTGGTTAAAATTTCAGGTCATTTGGATCAGTAAATAAAAGTTATGTATTTTCATGTGAAATGTGATAATCTACGTATATTATCGTAATGTGATTAGTTTTGTCTAAAACCAACTTGATTAGTGAAATCACTGTGTGTTAAACTCTTGAAATTCTGTAGTACCATGTTAGGAAAAACAGAGATATTCATGTGAGTGAGAAAGTGAATGTGATGAAAAGTGTGAAGTGTAAAACCATGTGTAAAACGGTAAATGTGTAAATGTGTAACTGTGCCAATGTGACACTGCTTCCGTAGAGGGCAGTGGAGCTGTATCAGGGAAAAGTCCCCCTGAGAAAGTTCAATGTGTAAGTGACCCTAAGGGCATTAGGGGGAAATCCTGGAGGTGGACAAGTACCACTGGTTAGGGTGGAGACTTGTTCTCCCGGTCTGCGCAGTCCAAGAGTCGCCATTGGAATGCCTAGATGGCGTCTATGTGTAATGTGATGTGTATATGTCCTTCTTTGGTGGTTTGGACTATGTGTCACGGCACCTAAAATGTGTAATGTGAAATGTGTAATGTGTATGTGTCCATGTAAATGTGTAAGTGACAATGTGAATGTGTATGTGTAAAGTGAACCATGTGAAAGAGGAAATTGTGTAAAGAAAATGTGAAACTAAAGATGTGAAAATGTGTTATTGAAAACCATGTGAGACAAATCTGAAATCATGTGAAATCAGTGAATTTATGTTATTCATCGTTATTATGTGCAAGATGTTTAGAATCCATGTTAGGGATAATTGGTGAAAACGGCAAAAGATAGCATGATTGTTTGAACACATGATATTTTTTATGCATATTGTAGCTTTCATGTATAGGTTTACAGCCGTTAAACCATGTGAAATCAGCAACCTAAAGCATGTGAAAAGGTTATGTATGTACTTAAGGACATGTGAAATCCATGCTAGTTGTGTTCCCCTTTCATGTGTGCATAATGTTCATGTTGATAGCTCTCATGTTTTGATTCTTTAAAGATTAAAGTTTCATGAGTAATTGAATAGAGAGCATGTGATAGGTGAATTTTATTTTAGAAATCTGAAAGCATGATTCATGTATAAAATTGTAGAACTTTCATGATAGGTTGAAACTTGAATTGACTAGCATGCTATGTGTTGCAAATTGTAAATGTGCATGTAGAAACCACTAGGACTTGTACGTGTATATCATGAGTAGTGTTGCTTGCTGAGTCCTTGGACTCACTCCTTGCTTCGGCGTACAGGTATAGTTGGTGACACGGCACCGTTGGAGGAGACAGTGGAGACGGACTCCGAGCGCGGAGACTAGCTTTGGAGTTTCTTGAGATTTGTGTATTTCATAAGTATGTAATTGAACATTGTATTAGAGTATTATGAAAAGGATGTATGATGTGGACAATTTGTATTTTATTTCAGCAATTTAATTATGTGGACTTTATTCTTTTATGTTAATGGCGAATTGCATGTATGTTTAATGTGGATGATGAATGAATGGAGACTGTTGTCTTTTACTTCCGCTACTCTGTTGTATATTCGCGTGTATCTCAGCTGTACGTATCGTTTGGGTAAATGTCCCTGTGGCAGCGCTCGCTATACCGACGTGGGTTGGTATAACCGTACCGGTATAATGAGGGCGTCACAGAGATTGGTATCAGAGCGACCGGTTGAGATGCACATGAATATACCTAAGTCATCATCCCTTGCATGCTAAGTATGTCCACATGTGTAGAAAACACTAATAGGAAATGAAAGATAGATAAGAAATGGTTAGAGAACTTAGTAACCTAGCTCTAATGGTGGCTGAAATTTTATTACAGCCATGGCTTCCCGTGGACGACGTGGAGGTGTGCCAGCTCGCGACGACGAGCAGAGGCGTGAGGAGCGGGCGGAGCAGCAGGCCCCGGCCCCACAGGGTCCTGTGCTTCCCCCACCACCGCCAGTGGACTATGGAGTATTCATGCAAGGTCTGGTGCAAGCCATGCAGACGCAGGCCCACACCCAGGCAGCACTCCAGGCCCAGTTGGAGGCCCAGGTAGAATAATGAAACAACCTAGTAGTTTGCTATTTAAATTGTGTGATATTGTGTTTATTGTATATTGTTTATTGTTAATGTAGCAGGCTCAGGCCCAGCTCAGGACCATGGTGGACCTTCCATCATGGAGCGATTCAAGAGGATGACCCCACCCTCTTTTAAGGGGAGAGTGATCCGCTAATGGCAGAAAGCTGGATGAGGGAGACGGAGAAAATCTTCCGAGCTATCAGGTGTCCTGATGAGGACAAGGTGACATTAGCCACCTACATGCTACAGTATGCTTTAGTTTGCTTGTATGTTGTTTGTCAAGTTAGAATTTGTTAGTTAGTGCTTATGAAGGTGTATTGCAGGAGAGAGCTGATGTATGGTGGTCCTCCCTACTACGTACACGCTTCGAGGACGGAGCAGTAGACGTGGCGTGGGACGCGTTCGTGAGGCTCTTCCGAGCCAAGTTCGTCCCAGAGCATATCCAGGACAAGATGGAGCAAGAATTCCTTTCCCTGACGCAAGGATCAATGACCGTCCTGGAATACGAGGCAAGGTTTTCTGAACTTTCTAAATATGCACCGCATATAGTAGAGGATGAGCGCAGGAAGACCAAAATTTGTGATGGGTCTCAAACCATCACTGAGGACGACTCGTGGCGTTCGACCACCGCACGCTAGACGAGGCCCTCAGCGCAGCCTGCAGACAGGAGGGAGAAATGGAGCAATATCTGGAGGAGAAGAAGGCTTCGCAGAAGAGGCCGGCAGCGACATTCCAGCGGCAGGATAAGAAGAAAACGGTGTACCAGACACCGCAGAACAGTGACAGTCAGCAACTCTCAGGTACCTTCTGTACGTTCCCCCGGTGCGAAGAAAGAGTGTCCCCATTGTGGGAAGACCATGGAGGTTCCGAGTGCTGGTTAGTAGCGGGTAGATGCTTAAAGTGTGGGAGCAGCGACCACAAGATCAAAGATTGCCCAAGACTTCAGCAGGAGCTCAGCGTGGAGCGCCAGCACCAGCAGTAGCGGCAGCCGCGCCAGCTACAGGAAGACCAGGAAGGCCTCGAGCCCCAGCTCGAGTGTTTGCTTTAGCTCGTGAGGACGCCGAGCAGGCGGAGCATGTCACCGAAGGTACAGTTTTACTTTTCGGTGTGCACGCTCGGGTTTTGTTTGATACGGGTGCTACTCACTCGTTCATTTCCGAGCGGTTCGCTAGGCAGTTAGCCCTAGAGTCAGGCATAGAGTCTGAGGAGTTAGAGGTCCCTTTGTCTGTGCACACCCTGCGGGTACGGTATCGACTAGGAAGTGCATTCCGTCGTTACCTGTGTGCATTGAGGATAGATTCCTAGATGGGTGTTTCTTCTTGCTAAAGATGAAGGACTATGATTGTATTCTTGGTCTGGATTGGCTAGAGGAGCACTATGCGTTAGTGGATTGTCGTAGAAGAAGATTGTTTTCCGCATTCCTGGTGAGGATGAGTTCTCTCATCCCTTGCCAAAGAACTTAGCGGGAAAGTTAGTTATCTCTGCCATGAAGGCGATGCGCATGGTGAACAAGGGTTGTGACGCATTTCTTGCCAGCGTTATGCTAGTACCCGATGCTGGTTCGTCACTGACTCTTGCAGAGATCGATGTGGTGCAGGATTTTCCAGATGTCTTTCCCGACGACTGTCTGGATTGCCACCGGATAGGGAGATAGAGTTCACTATAGAGTTGCTTCCAGGCACCTCTCCTATCTCGAAGGCCCCATATCGGATGGCCCCTGCAGAGTTAGCCGAGTTGAGGAAGCAATTGCAAGAATTGCTCGATAAGGGATTTATTCGCCCTAGTGTTTTCCCCTTGGGGCGCACCTGTATTATTCGTCAAGAAGAAAGACGGGTCACTTCGGTTGTGCATTGATTATAGGAAGTTGAACCAAGTGACTGTGAAGAACAGGTATCCCTTACCTCGGATTGATGATCTGTTTGACCAGTTGCGAGAGGCATCAGTCTTTTCCAAGATTGACTTGCGATCTGGTTATCATCAGTTGAGGATTAGGAGTGAGGATGTGTCCAAGACGGCATTTAGAACCCGTTATGGACATTATGAGTTTTTGGTCCTTCCTTTCGGATTGACCAACGCCCCTGCAGCGTTCATGGATCTCATGAACCGGGTGTTTAGTCCGTATTAGATAGCTTTGTTGTTGTGTTTATTGATGACGTGTTGGTCTATTCTCCGGATGAGGCCACCATCGTCAGCATTTGAGGTTAGTCTTAGAGGTTCTCCGTGAGCACAAGCTGTATGCGAAGTTCAGCAAGTGCGAGTTCTGGTTGCGCGAGGTTCATTTCTCGGGCATGTTATCTCCGGCGCTGTGGTGTAGCTGTTGATCCAGCAAAAGTCCAGGCAGTTATGGATTGGGAGATTCCCAGGACCCCTTCGGAGATTCGTAGTTTCCTTGGGTAGCTGGTTACTATCGGCGATTCATTGAGGGTTTCTCATCCATCGCCGCCCCTTTGACAAAGCTGACCAGAAAGGGTGAGAAGTTCGTATGGTCTGAGGCATGTGAGCGCAGCTTTCAGCTATTGAAGGCTAAGCTTACTTCTGCTCCGGTATTGGTATTGCCTAGTGGTCTAGAGGCTTTGCCATTTATACGGATGCATCTCAGATTGGTTTAGGCTGTGTGCTCATGCAGCAAGAGAGGGTAGTGGCTTATGCTTCTCGTCAGTTGAAGGAGCATGAGAGGAACTATCCGACTCATGATTTGGAGCTCGCAGCTGTGGTTCATGCACTAAAGATCTGGAGGCACTATCTTTATGGTGTCAGATTTGAGGTGTTTACCGACCACAAGAGCTTGAAGTATCTTTTCTCCCAAAAGGAATTAAACCTGAGGCAGAGAGATGGATTGAGTTCTTGAAGGACTATGACTTCGACCTTCAGTATCATCCTGGAAAGGCGAACGTCGTAGCGGATGCTCTTAGTAGAAAGAGGTCTTCGCTCCAGCAGGATTGGAAGATGCAGCGTGTGCTCTATGACCGAGTTAGAGCCTCGTTGTGTCAGGCTTTTGTAGCTCAGCTATCCCTTAGATCCTCAGTCTTGGATGAGGTGATTGAGCAGCAGAAAGCCGACCTAGATTGTTAGAGTTAGTGGGTAAGGCGGGCATTGCTCGTGATGAGGACGGTGTGATTAGATTTCAGCACCGTGTTTGTGTCCCGATGTGGTAGATGTCCGTGAGCATGTGTTAGCGGAGGCTCATAGATCGCGATTCTCTATTCATCCGGGTAACACTAAGATGTATCAAGACCTGAAGAGATCATTTTGGTGGTCCGGCATGAAGAAGGATGTTTGCGGATTATGTGTCTAGATGTCTAGTATGTCAGCAAGTGAAAGCCGAGCGGCAGCGACCATCCATCCGGCCTTATGCAGAGGATGGATATCCCGTATGGAAGTGGGAAGCTGTCACTATGGATTTCGTATCGGGTTTGCCTCGATCTAGAAGGGGCAATGACTCGATTTGGGTAGTTGTAGATAGATTCTCGAAGACTGCTCATTTCTTGCCTATGAAGAAGAAGCAGTCAGTAGAGAGTTTAGCTAGACTGTATGTTAGCGGTATCATTAGATTGCATGGTGTGCCGAAGTCGATCATTTCGGATCGAGATCCGAGATTTACTTCGAGATTGTGGAAAGGTCTTCAGGATGCGTTAGGTTCGGAGCTTAAGCTCAGTTCGGCGTTTCATCCCCAGACCGATGGACAGTCCGAGAGGACTATCCAGACGCTCGAGGATATGTTGAGAGCGTGTGTTCTGGATTGGAAGGATGATTGGGAGCGTCATTTACCTCTTGTGGAGTTCGCATACAACAACAGCTTTCATGCTAGTATTGGTATGGCTCCATTCGAGGCGTTGTATGGTAGGCCCTGCAGATCTCCTTTATGTTGGAGGAGACTGGTGATAGGCAGTTGATCGGACCGGAGTTAGTTCAGGAAACTTCGGATAAGATTCAGCTTATCAGGAAAAGGCTTGTTGCGGCACAGGATAGGCAGAAGAGTTATGCCGACAACAGGAGAAAGGATTTGGAGTTCGAGGTTGGCGATCATGTCTTCTTGAAGATATCGCCTACTCGTGGAGTTGTCAGATTTGGCAGGCATAGCAAGCTAAGCCTAGATTCATTGGCCCATATGAGATTCTCAGACGTTTGGGCAGCGTGGCGTACGAGCTAGCTTACCCCCAGCTTTGGCTAGCGTTCACCCGGTATTCCACGTATCTATGCTCAGGAAGTATGTCCGAGATCCGTCTCATGTGATTAGTCATGAGCCCGTGGAGATCCAGCCAGATCTTTCGTATGTCGAGCAACCCGTAGCCATTCTTGACCGAAGGTTCAGCATCTCCGGAACAAGAGTATTGCGTCGGTGAAAGTTCTATGGCGGAACTTCTCACGTGAGGAGGCTACGTGGGAGCTTGAGGATGCGATGAAGAAGAAGTATCCCCTTTTGTTTGAGTAGTGTCGTTCTAACTTCGAGGACGAAGTTTCTTTAAGGGGAGAGGGTGTAAGGCCCTCGAATTTCCGTCGCATTATTTGTATTATGTGTGTATATTTTGCTTGTGTATGTATGTACATATTTACGTACGTATTAATTAGTATAATACGTGTGCATGTGTTTTATTTAAATATAATAATGCATGTATTGCATGGTGATAGTATGGATATAATACCGTAACATATTGCATGTATATATGCATGGTATGCATGGTTTTCTGCATAACTTAGGGTTCTGGCCGAAGGCCCCTTGGCGTCAACCCCTGGCCGCTGAGGTGGTGTCAGCGTCCAGACCTGGACGCCAACACTAATCCTGGCGTCCAGCGATATGGACGCCAATCTCTCTGGCCTGCATGCGCAGCAGAGCTGCAAGCTTCTGAAACAAGGCAAGCCAACCATTGGGGATGTCCCCAACGGCTCTGAAGGCTGTCAAATCAGCCTGGTGAGTGGGAGAGAGACTCTTTAGGTCTGAACCCGAAATGGCTCTCCCCACTCCTCCCTTCACCTTGCAAGAGGAGAAAAAGTGAAAGAAAACCTAGAGAAAGTCTGTGAGAAAACCCCTCTTAGCACCCACAAATCCGACCCCCTGGAGCTTGATCCGGCGTTCCACTGCTTCAAGAAGGTAGCTGGATCAAAGGAGGAGGCTTCCCCGACATCCCCTGGCGTGGAGATCATCCAGGAGCCCCGAGGAAGAGATCTTTGGAGGGATTTCTGCACTTCTTGGGACAGCCCAAGGAGAGCTTCACCAGCCCTAAATCCTTGGAAGAATTTTTGAAAGGCAAGTGACCTATCCATGGTGTCCCGTATGAGTCTAGGTCGGTTTTGCTATTTTTATGGATTTTTCCTCGAGTCCTAGACCCTCCCATTCACCCAAGTTTGAGAGCTCGGGTCTGTGTTTCTGCACAGACCTGGCTTGACGGCAAGGTCCCTGGACGCCCAGATCATGCTTGGCGTCCATCGGCCCTGTCGCTGACTCTGAGTCAGCGGCCAGAGACCGCCGCCAAGTTCCTCTGGACAGAACAGTGAGCTGTTCTGCCCTTCTTATACTTAATTTCGGTATGTTTTCCGTGATGAGGATATGGGTAATCCTATACTCTATGTATATTATCAATTGTGGTGTGTGAATGAGTGTGATGCGTGATGGTAAATGTAGGATAATTGTACCCCTTTAAACTTGTGAGCATGACTTGTAGATAATCTTGCAAATCCTTGTTCATGATTAGGATTAGTATGAATGTCTTGGTTTTGGTCTGATCATGAAGATTAGTGGGTCAGTATATGTGTTTGCAATTTTGGTAAATTATCCATGCTTGTGTAAATTGCTAATAAATCCGGCTCGGTAAAATAAAAGCATGCAAGAATGGTTGTGGTGAAATCCATAGATGTATGATTTAGGTAAATTTTGTATTCTCAATCATGCATATATTAGTAGCCTCTGTTTAAAACAGTAAGTGGCAATTTGCAGGATATGTTAAACCCCATGTTAACTTAAGTTGTGAATAGTATGCTAAATAGGTGTTTTATTTTCTGTAAATTCTATGTAGCTCAGAAAAATCTGAAAATTTGAGTGTATGATCTTGAACCCGAAGACAGCATGTGGTTAATATTTCAGGTCATTTGGATCAGTAAATATAAAGTTATGTATTTTTATGTGAAATGTGATAATCTACGTATATTATCGTAATGTGATTAGTTATTGTCTAAAACCAACTTGATTGGTGAAATCATTGTGTGCTAAGCTCTTGAAATTCTGTAGTACCATGTTAGGAAAAACAGAGATATTCATGTGAGTAAGGAAGTGAATGTGATGAAAAGTGTGAAGTGTAAAACCATGTGTAAAACGGTAAATGTGTAAATGTGTAACTGTGCCAATGTGACACTGCTTCCGTAGAGGGCAGTGGAGCTGTATCAGGGAAAAGTCCCCCTGAGAAAGTTCAATGTGTAAGTGACCCTAAGGGCATTAGGGGGAAATCCTGGAGGTGGACAAGTACCACTGGTTAGGGTGGAGACTTGTTCTCCGGTCTGCGCAGTCCAAGAGTCGCCATTGGAATGCCTAGATGGCGTCTATGTGTAATGTGATGTGTATATGTCCTTCTTTGGTGGTTTGGACTATGTGTCACGGCACCTAAAATGTGTAATGTGAAATGTGTAATGTGTATGTGTCCATGTGTAAATGTGTAAGTGACAATGTGAATGTGTATGTGTAAAGTGAACCATGTGAAAGAGGAAATTGTGTAAAGAAAATGTGAAACTAAAGATGTGAAAATGTGTTATTGAAAACCATGTGAGACAAATCTGAAATCATGTGAAATCAGTGAATTTATGTTATTATCATCATGTTATTATGTGCAAGGATGTTTAGAATCCATGTTAGGGATAATTGGTGAAAACGGGCAAAAGATAGCATGATTGTTTGAACACATGATATGTTTTATGCAATATTGTAGCTTTCATGTATTTTACAGCCGTTAAACCATGTGAAATCAGCAACCTAAAGCATGTGAAAAGGTTATGTATGTACTTAAGGACATGTGAAATCCATGCTAGTGGTGTTCCCCTTTCATGTGTGCATAATGTTCATGTTGATAGCTCTCATGTTTTGATTCTTTAAAGATTAAAGTTTCATGAGTAAATTGAATAGAGAGCATGTGATAGGTGAATTTTATTTTAAAATCTGAAAGCATGATTCATGTATAAAATTGTAGAACTTTCATGATAGGTTGAAACTTGAATTGACTAGCATGCTATGTGTTGCAAATTGTAAATGTGCATGTAGAAACCACTAGGACTTGTACGTGTATATCGAGTAGTGTTGCTTGCTGAGTCCTTGGACTCACTCCTTGCTTCGGCGTACAGGTATAGTTGGTGACACGGCACCGTTGGAGGAGACGTGGAGACGGACTCCGAGCGCGGAGACTAGCTTTGGAGTTTCTTGAGATTTGTGTATTTCATAAGTATGTAATTGAACATTGTATTAGAGTATTATGAAAAGGATGTAGAAGTGGACAATTTGTATTTTATTTCAGCAATTTAATCATGTGGACCTTTATTTCTTTTATGTTAATGGCGAATTGCATGTATGTTTAATGTGGATGATGAATGAATGGAGACTGTTGTCTTTTGCTTCTGCTACTCTGTTGTATATTGCGTGGTCTCAGCTGTACGTATCGTTTGGGTAAATGTCCCACTGTGGCAGCGCTCGTTATACCGACGTGGGTTGGTATAACCGTACCTGTATAATGAGGGTCGTCACAAATTTAAACACTTTTGAAACGAATTTATCTTTTCTAACAATCGTTCATATTTGTGTATATATATCATTACAAACTATACTCATATGTATTACATTTTTCTACACAGTTAGTTCAAACATGTGACGTGGCAAGGGTGAGGCAACTAAAAAAATTCACATTTTTATGTATATTTGATAAGTAGCCATCAGAAAATAATAATATAGACATTTGCGCAAACAGTTTAACGTAATTTCTTTAACAAAAACATGCTTAATTGCACCAAGTAGAGCAAGGCGAAGATGTTGGGTGGAGGGTTGATGCGACAGTGCCTCGGGAAGCCATTTCAGGGATGCAGAAATGGGGATAGCCATTCCATGGGTCTATGGATGGCCTGTCCCCAGAATTATACTGGGTTAGGGAGATAATCCCATTCCCCTTATCCCTCTTATTCCATTGAATAGTAAACGTAACAAACGAACAATAGAGATATCACTCCGCTATTCTCGCCTTATCCCGATACCAAACATGACCTAAAAGATCCCATTTTCTCGCTCAAACCGACCAATGTGATTGCATGTGTGTGATCCATGCTTTTTTATTATTAATTATGGGCTTGGGCAGAACATTGTGAGTCGACGTACGTGCATATTGTCTTTTCTATTATGGTTTATATGTCATCTCTTCACGTGATTTCGCTTTACCCAAATGTCGTGGGGCGGCCACATACGAATGGCACTTTCATAGTTGGGACCTACTTGGAATTGGGGTTTCATAGGAAAAAAATAATTATAGAGGGAAACTTTTAAGGGATGATGTCCAAAAAAGTTGACAAAAACTTATTATTTTTAAGAATTATATTTTCTCATATGTTTTAACTTTTTTAGTGACCAATACACAAATAAAGACACATTACATCTGTCCAATAAAACGTAAGAAGTACATAAAAAAAATTACTTCTTAAATCCAATAAACATTTCTCAATATCCAAAAGTAATGACGCTCTATTTAATTCCGTGATGGCATTTGGCAACTACCCACTCTGTCAGTTCACATATAGGCCAATGCATGCGTAGAAAGAGGACTTTCTATAGAAGAAAATAATATACTCACTTGCTGTCGTGGGTTTTCTCATTGATAATTTTCATAAAAAAAATACTTGCTTAGATGCACGCAAAAGAACTTAACTATTGTACCATCATGGAGTAAATATTCATGAAAAACACTTCCTTTATCGGCCTTAGTCATTCATAACAACATCCCACTCACATAGATACGCTAGAAGACCTGTTGGCCTTCTCTATTCCTTTCTTTCTCTATCATATTCTTATCGTTTTTACCGAAGAATAGTTTAATAATTTGTTCTCCACGTATACTAAATTTATGAAATCTCGAGATCAAATCTCAGAGTAGGTTTACAAAAAAATTCTAAAAGATAATGATAGACTATCTTTCCAACAAAAAAGCACATTTTATCACTCTTTGTTGACAATTCCATCATTCAAGTGTCAAACTAAAATTATTATACTTTTTTATTATAGCACAAAAATTGATAGCTGATAAGGTCGGTTCCAAATACGCAAAGACTGTTACAAACCGACCTTAAACACGCGATCTACAAGAAGTCAACTTGGGGAAGGATTCTTAAACTCGATCTCCAATACTCAAGTTAGAACTCAGTTCATGGAGAGCAGCAAGGAAAGCATAGTATGCAGAAGAACTAGGGGAAGAGAGTGGGCACTGAGATTAAGCTGGGATCTCTAGTGCGAATCTAAAACCTCATAACCTTTTAACTGTGGTGATAGGATGTTTTTTAGGTAAAAAGACATAAGTTGGTTGGGCTCTTGTGTCCTTATCAAATTGGAGACCTTCCTTGAGATGTTGGAAATTCTAGGGTAAGTCCATCATTGGACATCAATGACTATTTTCCTACTTGGATACCTATCATAAGGGAAGTCGTGATGAAACTCAAAGTTATCCCGACATCGTGGTCATAGTCGGTATCTAGAACCCTATGTGGATTCTAGTCTGAGTTGGACTCGTGCAAAACTCTCCATTTTGAGTTGATGATGCTTAACAGACTGATTGATTTGAGCTCGCATCCTTAGAATGCCATCACATAGCATATGCCATTTTCAATTTCCTATATTGGGTCTAGTAGGTGTTGTGACCCTTACGCGGCCTCCGTACGGGTGTGTCGTTTGGAAATCATAGGTTCTGCGAGTTCTGGCTATTATAAATTGGCACATTTTGTATGACACGTTGGATTTTTGCCATGTGAGTGTAAACAATGTGGTTAATGTTATGAAGTACGTGACTTGCATGATTTGCTTCTATCAGTTTGTTCAACTGTTGGAATATGTCTAGTCGAAGATGAAATATGGCACTATTATCCTTGTCAGTGGCTTTGTGACCATGAAACTCTTGTCGCACCATGTTGCCAGCATGCATTTTGATTTCATAAGCACTTTTAGCTAGACAAAGTTGACAAAAGAGGGTTTCGACCCTATTCTACCGAAGAGTTTCTCAGAGGAGTTTTTTTATTCTCCGAGGGTTTCAGTGTTCTGGAGGTGATTTGAGTGGGATTTAGTTTGGAGGAGGAAGCCAGACCGAGAGAAGGCCCCAACCAGTCATTTTTCTCCATCGTGGTAGTGTCTCTTCCCTCTTCATGATTTTCTACTGTTTTTTTGTGTTATGAGGTTCTCATGGATGGTTCTAATGGTTTGTTAATGATTCGAGCATCAAAATATGCATGCACTGAGAAATCATGTTTGGGTTAGGCTATGCTTAGATCCATGTTTAGGGATTTTCTGACAGGTTCCATGCTTATCTTACCCTTCTTATATATGTTTAGGTGTTCACATGTATGTATGAAGGGTAAGAAGTAGATGAGAAATGATTTTTAGGTTGATATGTATATTTCTACATTATGTGATAGAACATGACCATAGAGGATGGAACGTCTTGAATGCACCAGGTTGGTAGGCGCATTATATTTTCGAGTTGTGCCCTGTATATGCAGTGCATTTTAAGTTGTAACAATTATACGTGGGGCGTTTATAGTACAGTGCACGCTGAGCTTTGAGTTTTCACAGCGATATGACATTATGGTGTGAATGGTTCTTAAAGTTGTTTCTAGTAGGTCTGATAGTATTGATGCTTGGTGACTGTTTGATACTCACCAGTTGAGTATCCCAACACTATGTGTACCTTGTACTATGTTGCCGATGGAGATTTAGTCTCTAGGACCACAAGAAATTATGGATTTAGCGACGGACATATTCTGTCGCTAATCTATCGCTAATATGCCTCTGAAAATAATTAGCAAAAGGTTAGCCATAAATTAGGGACGAAATACATCCGTCCCAAAAGAGCTCGCTGCTAAATATTCGCTCATCCGTCGCTATTTGGCGACGGAGTAGCGACAGAGTTCTATCAGTCCTGATTAGGGACATTCTTGTCTGCCGCAACCTGTCGCGTAGCCATGCATTTGCGACAACTCGTTTTCCGTCGCAAATTCATCGCTGATTAGAGAAGACTATTCCTGACGCTGATCCGTCGCTAATTGCATAATCTGGTAATCCATCTGCTAGTTTCTCGCTGTTTGGCGACGTATTTTGTGATAAAAAAGTCGGCACTAATTAGCAACAAAAATATCTGTTGCTAATCAGTCACAAATCTATCACTTTTTTAAAAATATATATATAATTTTCAAAAGTAAATTATAAATGGCAAACTTGTAAGCAATAGATGCATACACATAGACTAAGAAACTTATAATACTATAATAAAATAATTAATTAAATATAATAGACAAAATCAAAATAAATCCTTTTTTTACCAATAACATCTTAAACAAATATCCACAGATTAATATGTATGTAGTACAAAATTAAAAAAGAAACACTTAATAAGAAATACCATAAGGAAAACATGTTTTTGTCAAGGAATATGTACTCAATCATTATTTTTCATGTTCAATCTGAGTGCTATATTTGTTTTCATCTGTTCTACTAGTAGAAACAAGTTATTGTTGAGGGTTGAAAGCTGTTGCCAAAAGTCAATAAGCCTCCCTAAAAAGTTATTGGGGACAGCTCCCCAACCGTCGCAAAGTCGTTCCAATAAACCCGTCGCTAATACAATGGCGATGACTGAAGACTTGTCCCCAATAAAATTATAAAGATGGCTGATGAATTGTCCCCAGTAATCTTATTGGGGACAGTTGCTTCACCATCTCCAATAAGTGTAGGGGACGGTTGAACACTCATCCTCAATAAATTTATTAGGGACGAACAAAAAGTCGTCCTCAATATGTTTATTGGGAGCTTGCCAGTAGTCCCTAATAAATTTATTGTGGATGGCCAATAAGCCGTCTCCAATTAGCTTATTGCAGATGATCGGGCAACCGTCCCCAATAAATTTATTGTGGACGACAGAGCAACCATCCCCAATAATTTTTCAGATTTAAAAAAAATAAAATTAAAACTAACAAAACACCCACGAAAAGAACAATATTTGGATGTCGTAAGCCTTTCATTATTGCAATCTAAAATAGAAATGACTAATAAGATCTACAGGTGAAAGATATCACAAAAAGATTCTCATTAGTAATATAACAACAGTTCCAATTTTAAACAAATAGATCTCAGAGTAATGATAAACAAGAGTCAAAGATTGAACATAATTTACAATTAATGAATAGAACAGAAATATGAAAGTCAAAAGATCAATGAGAAACTAAAAATCACACTAACCTAAGTCTGAAGTCCCACTAAAGCACAAAGACCAATATGAGAAACAAACGCCTTGCATTCTTGATCATATTATGCATAGAAAAATCACACTAGACTTTAAATTTGACATGGAAATCTCTGTGTATGATGAAACTATGAGGAGAATAAAAAGTGATAGAACCATACTGTGGTGGCTATTTCTAGCCACCATCGCGCGCTGGGCCCATCATGGCCTGGCCCAATTCACCAGGCAGACGTGGCCCTACCGCAAGGCGCCACGTCTTTTCAAGAGCAGCTTCAAGGTTCCGAGTCCAGTCACTGCATCGGGTACCAGCGGGACCCAAAATCCGCCTTCGGGTACCTCGTAGCCTATTCGGCCAAAGGCCCTTCCTTCTGAGCAGGGTCTCTGCTCGCTCGTGCCAAAAACCCCTTCGCAACGGACAGCGCTTCCTTGCATCAGGCATCTGGCAGCAAGCCACGCCTTCGAGCACTAGGTGCTGAGCAGCGGGCTTGAATACCGAGCAGTAGGACCGGCTCACCAGGTAGGCTACCTGCTCGGTACCTTCCTCTCAGGGAATCCGAACGGACCTTCATCCCTCACGGCAGTTACAACGGCTACGCCATGCGCACCCCATGATCAAGTGGTGCATTAAATGCAGAATGCCTCAACGTGTAACTCCCCCGCTAAGGACGCCAACAGGCGTGCCCTTTGCGGCATTGATCAGGGACGTCCGTCCCTCTCCCTCAGCACTTCAACCTATAAAAGGCATAGGTAAGCCTTGATGCAGAGGGACGTAATCCAAGACACCTCTCTGGCGCAATACTGAACCTTCCTCTTCTACGCCTTCGAATCCATCACTAACTTAGGCAGCGGAGGGTTCTCCCCGGTTCTTCAACCGGCCCCCTGATCCGCTTCTGGTTTTGCAGGCATTCATCCGCTACCGACGTCCTTC
>JACBKR010004564.1:0-23744 GCA_014218235.1 Colocasia esculenta | reverse complement strand
CGAGATTTGGCCCATCCCCACGTGGTTCCGTGGCCCAATAAGGCCCGTTTGACCATTTGTTGACTTACCTCGGATCCCATGTAGACGGCAGCATCGATTTCCACTGATCACATGTTGGCAGTAATCCCCCTGGCCGTTAACTCAAATTGGCGTCCATATTGATTGACGTCTACATGGGGTTGGCGGCAGTATCGTTGGACGTCAACATGGTTTACCTGGTCTGCGCAACTGCCCGAGATTCCAGCCCACTAGCGCCATTCTCTCGTCCATGCAACGCATGTAGCCGTTCCCAACGGGCAAATGGGTCAACTTGTCACCCGCTTGACCCAGTAAAAATTCTATGTGGCCCCCTCTCATTAGTTTAGGCCTTAATACTTGGATTGCCACTTGTACAAGTGTGTTTCTTCACACTTGAGCATCCAGGCTCCTCACCTCCAACCCCACTACCTATATAGGTAGTCCTTAGGCCTTCTAAGGAGGGGAGGAGAGGCTGGACGTCCATGCCATGCTACTTGGAGAGAAGAGAGAGAAAATCCACTAAAAGCTTCCAACCCTTGTCTCCTCTCTCCCTCTCAATTCTTTGAACGTTCGGAAGGCTTCATCAAGTGCTGGAGGAGTCCACTAAGGCACCATCGACCACAACAACGAGGATTATCTCCCTCCTCTTTCTCTTTCCCTTTTCTCTTTCTTAGTTCTTGCATGTCACTCACACACTCACACACACCCTAGGCACGTAGGGCACCTTCCTACACACCTAGTGCAAGGCCCTCGAATTTCCGTCGCATTATTTGTATTTGTGTGTATATCTGTGCTTGTGTATGTATATACATATTTACGTACGTATTGATTAGTACAAGTACGTGTGCATATGCTTATATTAGATATAAATAATGCATGTATTGAATGATGATAGTATGGATACACTACCTTATACATATTGCATGTATATATGCATGGTATGCATGGTTTTCTGCATATTTTAGACTTCTGGCCGAAGGCCATCTTGGCGTCAACCCCAGGCCGTTGAGGTGGTGTCAGCGTCCAGACATGGACGCCAACACTAATCCGGGCGTCCAGCGATATAGACGCCAATCTCTCTGGCCTGCATGCGCAGCAGAGCTGCAAGCTTCTAAAACAAGAAAGCCAGCCATTGGGGGGCTGTCCCCAACGGCTCTGAGGGCTGTCAAGTCACCCTAAGAGTGGGAGAAAGGCTTCTCCTTAAGTCTGAACCCAGAGCTACCTTTCCCACCCCTCTCTTCACCCTTGCAAGAGGAGAAAAAGAGAGAAGAAAACCCTAGAAGAAAACTGAGAAAAACCCCACTTTTGCACCCAAGAATCCAACTCCCTGGAGCTTGATCCGGTCATCTTCTCCGACAAGAAGATAGCTGGAGCAAAGGAGGAGGCTTCCCCGACATCCCCCTGCTGTGGAGATCATCCAGGAGCCCGGAGGAAGAAGATCTAGAAGGCGTTTATGCACCTTCTTGGGACTGCCCAAGGAGGGCTTCTCCGAGCACTTTGATCCTTTAAAGCAATTTTTAAAAAGGCAAGTGACCTAACCATGATGTCCCCGTATGAGTCTAGGTCGGTTTTACAATTTTTGTACATTTTCCCTCGAGTCCTAGACCCTCACATTCACCCAATCTTGAGAGGTCGGGTCTGTGTTTCTGCACAGACTTGCATTGACGGCAAGGTCAATGGACGCCGATATCATGCTTGGCGTCCATCGACCATGTCGCTGACCATGAGTCAGCGGCCAGAGATTGCCGCCAAGTTCCTCTGGACATAACAGTGACCTATTCTGCCCTTCCTATCGACTATTTTCGGTATGGTTTCCGTGATGAGGATATATGGTAACCTATACACTATGTATATTGTCAATTGTGGTGTGTGGATGAGTGTGATGTATGATGGTGAATGTAGGAAATTTTATACCGTGAATGTGTAAGCATGAAATGTTGAAATTCTTGCCAATCCATGTTTCATGATGAGGATTAGTCTGAATGCCTTAGTCTTGTCTGATCATGAAGAGTAGTAGATCAGTGTACATGTACTCAGTTTTTGATGAATTATCCATGCTTATATAAATTGTCAATAAATTCGGTTCGGTAAATAAAACGGCATGCAATAATGATTTGTGGTGATCGATCTACAATTGTATGATTTAGAGTAAATTCTGTATTTTCAGATCATGTATGTGACAGTAACCTCCGTTTAAACAGTAAGTGGCAAATTTTCATGATGTGTTAAACCCCATGTTAACTTAAATTGTGAATAGCATGCTAAATAAGTGTTTTATTTACTGTAAATTCCATTTAACTCAGAAAACTCTGAAAAATTGAGTGTATGATCTAGAACCCGAAAATAGCATGTGATTAAAATTTCAGGTCATTTGGACCAGTATATAAGAGGTTATGTATTTTTCATTTGAAAGGCAATAATCCATGTATATTATCGTAATGTGATTAGATATTGCTTAAACCTAACTTGAATAGTGAAATTACTATGTGTTAAGCTCCTGAAATCTGTAGTGCCATGTTAGGAAAAACAGAGATGTGCATGTGAGTGAGAAAGTGAATGAGATGAAAAGTGATATGTGTGAACCATGTGTAAAAATCGGTAAAATGTGTAAATGTGTAAATTGTGCCAAGTGTGACATTGCTTCCACAGAGGGCAGTGGAACCGTATCAGGGAAAAGTCCCCCTGAGAAAGTTCAGTGTGTAAGTGACCCTAAGGGCATTAGGGGGAAATCCTGGAGGTGGACAAGTACCACTGGTTAGGGTGGATACTTGTTCTCTCGGTCTGCGCAGTCCAAGAGTTGCCATTGGAATGTCTAGATGGCGTCTATGTGTAATGTGATGTGTATATGTCCTTCTTTGGTGGTTTGGACTATGTGTCACGGCACCTAAAATGTGTAATGTGTAATGTGTAATGTGTATGTGTTCATGTGTAAATGTGTAAGTGAACAATGTGAATGTGTATGTGCAAAGTGTAACCATGTGAAAGAGGAAACTTGTGTAAAGAAAATGTGAAATTCTAAATGTGAGGATATGATATTGAAATCCATGTGAGACAAATCTGAAACCATATGAAATCACTAAATTCATGTTGTTATCATCATGTTTAAGTGTGCAAAGATGACTAGAATCCATGTTAGGGATATTTGATGAGCACGTGTGCAAATAGCATGATTGGTTGTTCACATGATATGTTTTACGCAATATTGTAGCTCTCATGTATAGGTTTTCAGCCATGAAACCATGTGAAATCAGCAACTTAAAGCATGTGAAAACGTTTATGTATGTGTTTAAAAACATGTAAGATCCATGATAGTCGTGTTTTCTTTTCATGTATGCACAATGTTCATGTTGGTAGCTCTCATGTCCTAGTTCTTTAAAGACAAAGTTTCATGAGTAAATTGAATAGAGAGCATGTGATAGGTAAATTTTATTCTTAGAAATCTGAAAGCATGATCCATGTATAAAATTGTAAAACTTTCATGATAGGTTGAAACCTTTAAATAATTAGCATGCCATGTGTTGTAAAGTTTGAATGTGCATGTAGAAACCCTATGACTTATACGTGTATGTTATGGATAGTGTTTCTTGCTGAGTCTTTGGACTCACTCCTTGCTTCGGCGTACAGGTGTAGTTGGTGACGTGGCACCTTTGGAGGAGACAGTGGAGACGGACTCCGAGCGCGAGATTAGCTAGTTTTGGAGCTTCTTTGTGTATTTCATAGTATGTAATTTGAACATTGTATTAGAAATATCATAAAAAGGATGTATAAGTGTGGACATTATGTATTTTATTTCAGCAATTTAAATTATGTGAACTTTTAGTTCTTTATTGTTATTGCAAACTTTATGTATGTTAAATGTGGATGATGAATGAATGGAGACAGTTGTCTTTTACTTCCGCTACTCTGTTGTATATTCGCGTGTATCTCAGCTGTTAGTATCGTTTGGGTAAATGTCCCACTGTGAGGACTCTCGCTATACCGACGTGGGTTGGTATAACCGTACCGGTATAATGAGGGCCGTCACACCTAGAAAGGGGTTTCCCAACCAAAAACGGAGGGAAGAAGGGTGGTCATAGCACTTGGCCACCCCTCTTCTCAAGCCCATAACCGGTACAGGACTCTCTTTTGGGCCTTTTCTCTCTATTTTGGAGGTTCACTACACTTCTTAGAGTCTAATAGAGTCTTTCTCTTGTGGCAGGAACACTTGGAAAAGACCGTGGAGCTTCCTCTCCTTGGCCGGCTAAAGAGAGGAAAGTTGGAGCCCCATCATCGTCTGCTACGCGAGGTAGCAACATCGACGTGATCACAACTCTCCTTGGGCCGGGTAAGGCCCTGGCGATCGCAACTCTCCCTTTACTTCACTGGTTTTCTTCTTCTTCTCCTCAGTCAACTTAGTCAAACGGGAGTCAAAGGAGTCAAAGGAGTCAACCAGTACCCCTTCATCGCCAACGAGGGAGCGGCGACGTTCGTGCACCTACCGGAGGATCCACAGTTGCCAGAGTGCGGTGAACGGAGCATCAACAAGTTTGAAAAGTCAAAGTCTTCCCACGCCTTTATCTCACATTCATGCATTTATTATGACTGATCATATCACTGCACTGCATGCAAACAATATCTTCTATTTCCATGCTTATACTATAAACACCTTTTTAGAAGAACAGAATGGAACTTCTATTTTGATATAAAATCATTCTAACGTTGACTAACAACAAGAGACAACCTAGCTGTCTGTTGTCTTAGCATTTAATGCGTGCAGGTCTCTGACAGCGCACCTCAATACAACGTTGGACAATATGGAAGATAACGGACATCAAAGAAGATCCTCTCTCTTGTTGTGTGCATGGAAAGCTAAAGAATGTTGAACAAGAAGCACTACAGTGACATGCAGTCTAACGTAAACAAAAGCTTAGAGATAACGGACACTTCAATGTTCAATTTTCAAATGAAAGACATATATAGAAGACTGAAGATCCAGAAACAACAACACTTACGTCAATCTTTTACAAGCTTTCTGCTAGCATCTGAAAGTTTGAAGTTTCACTCCTTTGCTTGTCCAGCTCTTAGTTCTTAGCTCTTTGTATTCTTTGTGTTAGTCTTGAGAGCTTCTGTATACTGAGAGTGTTCCTCATCGTAGAACTTTCTCTCTCAGTCGTTGCTTTAGATCGAGCGTTGGTCTTAAGCTTGATCTAGGGGCGTATCATCTCTTGAATACATTCTGTGTTCTTTCCCTTCGTGTTGAAGGAAGACCTGGTGGGTTCCAGGGTGTTTGTTCCCTTCGTGTAGAAGGAAGACCTGGTGGGATCCAGGGTGTTGTAATTCCTCTTCGGGTTGTGAAGAGAAGACCAGCTGCGGCTGGGTGTGTAAGTGTCCTTGAGGGGGACTGTACCCTTGGGTAGTGAAATCCTGAGTTGTTGCTCAGGGACTGGACGTAGGACTCCTGTGGAGAGGAGGTCCGAACCAGGATAAATTCCTTGTGTCATGTGTTTGATTGCCTTGTGTTTGCTATACTCCTTTTACTAACACTAACAGTCATCGAAGTGTGTTTTCGTGTGAACATTTTTGTGAACAGGGTTAGGTACTCAAATTTTAAGAATCCCATTCACCCCCCTCTGGGCTTGCTAGCTGGGCAACAAGTGGTATCAGAGCTAGTCTCTTCGACAAAGAAGAAGATCCAACGATCTGAAGAGAAAAGATCAAATGGCAGCCCAAAGTCACTTCGAAGGTCAGTCAGTAAACAGGCCACCACTGTTCGATGGTGAAGATTACACATATTGGAAAACAAGGATGGAATACTTCCTACAAGGATTCGATTTTCAAATATGGTCCATAGTAGAAGAAGGCGATCTAGTCGTTTTAAACAACAGAGACAACTGGACAGAAGATGAAAGAAAGAAGATTTCTCTCAACTGGAAAGCTAAGAGCATATTATGCTGTGCACTTAGAAAGAAAGAATTTAATAGAGTTTCAGCCTGCAAATCAGGGATGGAGATGTGGGAGAAGCTAAGAATCACATACGAAGGTACTGACAAAGTAAAGGAAACCAGAATAGATATTCTGGTGACACAGTATGAGAGGTTCCAGATGCAGTCGGGAGAAACCATTACACAGATGTTTAGTAGATTTACAAACATCACCAACAGGTTAGTTGGATTAGGAAAAAGCTATGAGATGGGAGACATGGTAAGGAAAATCCTTAGATCCCTACCATCCTCTTGGACTCCCAAAGTGACAGCGATAGAAGAAGCCAACGACTTGAAAAGGATGTCATTGGAGAAACTCATCGGGTCCCTATGGCCCATGAGATTAACATGGAAAGGTTAGGAGAATCTTCTGGTAGAAAGAAGCATTCTAACGCAATCAAAGTAGAAGAAGACGAATCAGAAGAAGGCTCATACAGCCAAGAAAGCATGAACAGCAGCGAAGATGAAGAAGTAATGCGGTCCAGAAGACTACAACGAATATTAGCCAAGAAAAAGAAGTATCAGTCTGGAAGAAGATACTTCAAGAAAGGAAAAGACTTCAAACGGTCTGATGTCAAAGATACAAAGAAAATTGAGCCAATTTGTTATGAATGCAAGAAGCCTGGACACATCAAGGCAGAGTATCCGAAGCTCAAGAAATCTAAGTTCAGAAAGAAGGACAGTTCAAGAAAACCTAGAAGATACAAAAAGAAAGCCATTGCAGCAGTATGGGATAACAGCAGCGACTCTGACAGTGAGTCAAGCTCAAGTGAAGAAGATGAAGAAGCCAACCTGGCATTCATGGCCAACGGCGAAGACAAGGTAACATCAGACTCATCTTTTTCTTCTTGTAATGAATCAGATTCTGATAATTTGGAAGAAGCTTTTAATGAATTGTACAATAAATATAAAGAAGTATGTAAATCACTAAGAGCCAGTAAGAAAAATCTCGCATGCCTAGAAAATACTAATTCAGATTTAAAATCAGAAAATGAGCAAATGGAAAAATAAATTAATGAACTAAAAAGGAGAAATGAATTACTGTATGATGACTTGAAAAATAAAAATGAACAATTAGAAAACATGGAAAATCAAGAAACTGTAAATAATTTAAAACAAGAAGTCAACACGTTAACCATAGAAAATGAAAAATTATCAAGCACACTAGAAAAATTTACTAATGGCAAAACAACATTAATATTGAAAGGTGCTAGACGGTCAGGTAAAAGAAACATGGATTAGGTTATACTCCCCCCGATAATGAAGAAACTAAAGTTTATCCTAAAAATATCTACACCTAAATTTGTACCTGAACAAGACACAACATACAAGGTAAACTTCAAATACATTTCAACTGAAAAGGCAACTAAGATATCTTGCTGTAGTCATTGCAACAAGTTAGGACATATTAAAGTATCATGTCCAACTAAGCATAAAATATGGATAATTAAAAGGAAAATTGATGACACTAACCAACCAGGACCCAAAAGAACTTGGGTACCTAAAGCTTAATGTTTTTAATGCAGGGAAACCTTCGAGCATCCAAATGGTATTTAGACAACGGTTGCTCAAGGCACATGTCAGGGAACAGGAAGCTATTTTCCTATTTAGAAGCTGAAGAAGGTACAGTCACCTATGGAGACAATGGAAAAGGAACTGTAATCGACAGTGGATCAGTAGGCAGCAAAGGCAAAACAGTTATTGAAGAAGTACTATGCGTCAAGGGATTGAAGCACAACCTCATCAGTATCAGCCAGCTGTGCGATAAAGGACATCAAATCAGATTCCAGAGTCAAAGTGCAGCATTATGAAGGATGGAGCAGTCATCTTTGAAGCCAACAGAGAAAAGAACCTGTATGTGCTATACCTAGAAGAACTAAAAGATCAGGATATCTGTCTGGCCGCAAGCAAAGAGCAGTCAACTGATCTGTGGCACAGAAGATTGGGCCACTGCAGTCTGGATGGCATGAGAAAGCTGATCAAGAGAAACTTGGTGGAAGGTCTACCTAAAATCAGCACAAGAAGAGATGGTGTTTGTGGGCCTTGTGCAAAAGGAAAGCACACCAAGTCATCCTTCAAGTCAAAGACTGTGGTAACAACCTCTAAACCTTTAGAACTTCTACATATGGATTTATTTGGCCAATGAGGACCACAGTCTTGGAGGAAAGAATTTTGGATTTGTTATAGTAGATGATTACTCCAGATTCACATGGGTATCCTTCTTGGAGCACAAAGATGATACATTTGAAAGTTTTGTAAGCTTCAGTAAAAAGGTTTAGAAAGATAAGAAGTATAGCATTATCAGCATTCGATCGGATCATGGTGGAGAATTCCAAAATGAAAAGATTTGCCAACTTTTGTGATGATCAAGGCATAGAGCACAACTTCTCAGCGCCAAGGACACCACAGCAAAATGGAGTTGCTGAGAGGAAGAATAGAACCCTATTGGACATGGCAAGGACGATGCTATCAGAATATGATTTGCCAAGGTATTTTTGGGCTGAAGTAGTCAACACAGCATGTTATATAATCAACCGGTGATGATCAGGTCGATCTGAAGAAGACTTGTATGAGTTGTACAAGCAAAAGAAGCCGAAGATCAGCCACTTCAGGACATTTGGATGTCCATGCTTCATCCACAACAACGGCAAAAGAGACATCGGTAAGCTAGACTCCAAATCAGATGAAGGTAATTCATGGGGTATGCTTCCAAACCCAAAGGTTATAGAGTGTTTAATAAACGAACCTATTAATTGAGCAATCAGTGCATATTATCTTTGATGAAACTAACCCTTCCTTGAGAAAGGAAGTAGACAGTGATGTTGATACAAATGATTTATCCAAGAAACTAAAGAACATATCAATTGAGGATAAGGAAGATCCACCTCTGGAAGACCTGCAACAAGAGAACATCTCATATGAAAATCTTCCAAAGGAATGGAGATATAAGAAAGATCATCCTCTAGAACAACATCATTGGTGATCCGTCAGTTGGGGTAAGAACCGAGGTAATGTAATTCCTTGTGACTATCTAGCTTTTGTTTCAAAATAGAGCCTAAGACAGTCAATGAAGCTCTTACTGATGAATCTTGGATTTTAGCCATGCAAGATGAACTGAATCAGTTCAAGAGAAATCAAGTGTGGTCACTTGTTCCTAGACCATTAGATCATCCAGTGATTGGCACCAAATGGGTGTTCAAGAACAAATTGGATGAAGCTGGTGTATGATCATAAGAAACAAGGCTAGACTAGTAGCTCAAGGCTATTCCCAAGAGGAAGGCATAGATTTCTATGAAACCTATGCACCGTAGCTAGACTTGAGGCTATTAGAATCTTACTTGCATATGCATCCGCATTAGATTTAAGATTGTTTCAAATGGATGTTAAATCAGATTTTCTAAATGGTTTATAAAGGAGGAAGTTTATGTAGAACAACCTCCAGGTTTTGATGACATGGATTTTCCGGATCATGTATTTAGATTGCATAAAGTTTTATATGGTTTGAAACAAGCATCTAGAGCATGGTATGAACATTAAGTGCATTTCTATTAGATCATGGTTTATCAGAGGAAAAGTAGATAGCACATTATTCATTAAGTCTAAATTAAAAAGTGCTACTTGTTCAAATATATGTTGATGATATAATATTTGGATCTACTGGTGAATCTCTTTGCAAGTATTTTGGGAAGCTAATGCAGGGAGAATTGAAATGAGCATGGGGGGAGCTTAACTACTTCCTGGACTGCAAATCAAGCAAGGAAAGGAAGGCACCCACATCTGTCAAGTCAAGTACACAAAAGAGCTGCTGAAGAATTTAGTTTTGAAAATGCCAAGCCACTGTCAACGCCAATGAGTACATCAACAAGATTAGACAGTGATAAAGATGGTAAGAAAGTAGATCAGAGCTTTATAGAGGTATGATAGGTTCTTTGCTTTATTTAACAGCAAGTAGACCTGATATATTATTTAGTGTTTGCTGTGTGCCAGGTATCAGGCAGACCCTAGAGAGTCTCATTTAATTTCTATCAAGAGAATTTTTAGATATTTGACTAGAACTTATGACTTAGGTCTGTGGTATCCAAAATCATGTGAAATTAATTTAGTAGGATACTCTTATGCTGACTATGCTAGATGCAAAATAGATAGAAAAAGCACCAGTGGTTGTTGTCAAATTCTTACAGGATGTCTGATATCATGGTCCTCAAAGAAGCAAAATTCAGTAGCATTGTCTACAGCTGAAGCTGAGTACGTGGCTGCTGGAAGTTGTGTACACAACTTCTGTGGATTAAGCAACAACTTGAGGATTATGGACTCTAGATCATGACAATTCCACTATTGTGCGACAACACAAGTGCAATAAATCTAACCAAAAATCCAATTCAGCACTCAAGAACTAAACACATTGAGGTTAGATATCATTTCATTCGTGATCATGTAGCAAATGGTAATATAGATATTTCCTTCATTGATACTAATAATCAGTTAGCAGATATCTTCACAAAGGCCTTACCTGAAGAGAGATTTACATCTCTTAGAAGGGAATTAGGCATGTGTAAATTGTGAAAGATTTATCTGTATGAAAATTGAAATATTAATTTTCAGAATATCAATTACTTTTTCTCCCTAAAATTTAAGAAAATTTCCTCAAATATTGCCTGGTTGTTAATATCCTTGACGGTTCATTATTTTATAAGATTTTATCTCTCTCAAACTAGTCAGTTTGTCGTTTTCTGTCTTTATGGCGCCTCAGACTTCGAAAAGTCACTTTATCCTTAATTCTTATATCCCGAAATCTGTGTGGCAACGATTCACACACCACCTTCATCTCCCTCTATCTGCCTGAGGCGATACCCTATCGACTCCGGCATCGACTCTCTGCGATTTCAAGTTTCCAACTCCTTCCTGCGAGAAATTTCTTGAAGGTTTCTTCTTCACCTCTCCTTCTAATCATCCAGAAACTTTCCCCATCCTATTCCATGGCCTCTTCTGGTGTTTCCGGCAGCGTCGGGGGCTACGGAGCTGAGTTTCTCACTATAGAGCAGCAAGAAGGATTTACCTCCGTGAAGATCAAGCTATGTGGAAACAAGGCAGTGGATGTCGCAGGCTTGCAGAAGAATGGAATGGGCAGTGTTATTGCAGCAATGGAAAGGATGAAATGGACAAAGTTAGCAACTCTATCAGAGGTAAGTTACCCAGATCTCGTCAAAGCTTTCTATGTGTGCCTGAAGACTGAGGAAGACGGGTCCTTGACATCATCTGTCAAAGGAACCCAGATTAGAATCACATATGCTCTTTTGGAGTCTCTATTTGGAGTTTGCACGACCGATCACAGTGGGGTTTACACTATGGATATCCAGGCGAAGGGGTTAGGGATTATTGGTCCCAAGTTTAAGCCTAAGGATGGGAAGTTGGACATCAACCAGATTGACGCCTTCAACCGTCCTGCACTTTATAGTTTGTCAGATTCTAGTCCCCAGAAGTGCTACTTTCTCAACCTGTACAAAGGCAGATTCAGATATGATGTTCTGGGCTATCCAGAACTAGGATATAAACATGGCAGAGGTTATCTTGAAGCGAATGAAGTTTGCTCATACTCAGGTCTGGGATAAGAAAAGAAAATTGAATGTTTCTCTACCTTATGCCCACCTGCTAACCAGAGTATTTCAACATTTTGGAGTCAATTTATCTGGAGTTGTGTCAGAAAAGATGGGGCAAGCAATCCGCAGTAGAAACTTGAAAAAGTGGATTCTCATTGGTTGGAGGATTGTAGACTAAGACCTCAGTGGCTGAGGGTGAGGCCATCATTGGCGAAGCCCAAGAAGTCCAGGAAGAGGAAATTCCAACAGTTCCAGCAGCAGCAGTATCAGATGCTCCAATTGAACAAGAAGTTGCCAGGGCAGCAATGCCAAGCATTCAGGATCAGCAGGATCATGCACCAGTCGTTCAGGAGGGAACAGCAGCAGCAGAGGCTAGAGTAGAAGAATCCATGGTCATTGGAAGCCTAATTGAAGAGATTCCTCTCGAAAATATTGTACCAGCTGAAGGAACTTCAGAAGCAGTCAACCCCACCACTGTTGTGGCATCCATTCTTAGAGATATGCTGGAATCCATTTCTAGCACTCAGGGGGAGCAAAATCAAGAAAATGAAGCTATGGCATCAGGCCAAAATGCAGTTCAGATGTTCGAAGCTCCTATCCAGGGGGAATAGGAAGAAGCAACTCAAGTTGACTCTCCTATGGAGGATGTTTCTATTCAAGGGGAGCAGGAGATTGTGATTGAAGCTGTGCAAGGAACAACCACTCCTATTCGAGAAGAGCAAGTTATGAAGAACAAGCAGCTTCTCAGGGGGAGCACACAACCAATGTCCCCAATGTTGATGAGTTCAGAGAAGGCATTGTGGAAAGTGCCTCAGATGACAGTGATGACTCTGTGGAGCCCTTAAAAAGGGCAAGAGAAGTCAAGGGAAAAGAAGTGGCTCAGGAAACTCCTCTCCTTACCTGGCGGCCACATCAGAAGAAGAAGAAGCTGAAGATAAATATAAAGCCTGTTATCAAAAGACTGGATGAGCAAGGAAAGATTCTGTGCTCTGTGCAATCAGACATTCAGTCAATTTTCATAAGCCAGAGTACTTCAGATAAGGAAATGAGAATGGTGAGAAATGCAGTGAGATGGGTGCGAAATGAGCTCATAAGTATCAAGGAATCTATAACCGCACTTGGAGATTTGGTCAGGGCACAGTCATCAAATGCCCCTCCTACTCCTTCTCCTACAGTACCAGTCAGAAGTTCTGGGCCTTTTGAGGCCAGGAAACAAGATGTTGGGCCATCAGGGCAAATTTCAGAAGAGCCAGTAGGGCCATTCGGGTCACAAGATGTTAACAAGGTAGCAACTGCAATGCAGGATCAGGTTGAAGCTGTGAAGTCTGGGCCGTCAGGGCCAATAGAGGATGTTTCTGGGCCAACAGGGCCAGTGGTCTCCGAGGGTGAGATTCCAAGAGTGGAAGAGCCAATTGTTGCTCCAGATGCCCTGATCCTTCTCCTCTTGCAACTCTAGCCCCTCCTTCACCACCATCTTCTCCACAGCACCTCCAGCACCTATCACCTTTAAACAACCCCTGCCTCGCACATTTTTCTCCCAACTCCATTTCCTTCTGAATCTCTCCTCTCCGCCACCTTACATCCATTCCAAACCTCCTCATATTCCTAAAGACCCTCTAGCCAATTGTTGCTCCAGATGCCCTGATCCTTCTCCTCTTGCAACTCTAGCCCCTCCTTCACCACCATCTTCCTCCACAGCACCTCCAGCACCTATCACCTTTAAACAACCCCTGCCTCGCACATTTTTCCCCAACTCCATTTCCTTCTGAATCCTCTCCTTCTCCTGCCACCTCTACATCCATTCCACCACCTCATATTCCTAAAGACCCTCTAGCCAATTGTTGCTCCAGATGCCCTGATCCCTCTCCTCTTGCAACTCCAGCCCCTCCTTCACCACCATCTTCCTCACAGCACCTCCAGCACCTATCACCTTTAAACAACCCCTGCCTCGCACATTTTCTTCCCCAACTCCATTTCTTCTGAATCCTCTCCTTCTCCTGCCACCTCTACATCCATTCCACCACCTCCTCATGTTCCTAAAGACCCTCTAGCCTCATCATCAGCTGGAGCCTCCTCTTCCTCTGGTCCTTCTTTAGATGGACCATCCATCACACTTCTTCTACCCATCAATCATTTCTCCATCCTCCTACTCCTTCCTTTGTCTCCTTTATACCTGAAGGTTCTCAAATCTAAGGTCCATTTCTAAATAAATTTGAGGATGAATTGGAAATCACCACCATCTATTCAGTTCTGGCAGTTGCCTCTCATGTCCACAGGACTGACTCCTCTAGTCCTGTTTCTAAAAAGAGGAAACTCTCCACTACTCTTGCTCTTCCCACCGAACCTAAATTTCCTCCTCTTTGGTTTTCTCTCACTATTGAAAATCGAAGGAAACCACTCTATCGTGAATATCTCCAAAAGTGTATCCTTGCCACCATTTTTGGTGTTCATTGTCTAAATCTAATTGATCACCTCAATGTTGTCCTTCCCTACAACCACTTCTCAAAAGCTGATCAATCCAAAATCTTCAAAATGGCTGAATGCAAATCTGAAGATCAGTGGGCTAAAGGGCACTCGGCTCTCTACAGAAAATATATTCTTGAAAAGTCAGCTCGGTTTCCACCCAGGGATTCCCCACTCACTCTCTCTGAGTGGTTTGTCATTCATCATAAAACCCTCTAGGCTCCTTTTATTCAAAAGGAAGTGAAGCTCATCAGGTACTTCTAGTTATTCAATGATTATCGGTATCTTCACAAGTTACCTGAAGTACAGTTGGGTCAGTTCCAGGGAGCCGTTGCTTCGTTAAAAACTGAAAATACAGTCAATTTCTCTTTCAAAGTGGATTTCGCCACCCTGCAAATTCCAGACACTGTGTTTCTTCCTAAGCTGCACTCCTTGGTCATGGACTCCTCAGTTGGTCCTACCATTTTTGAGAGATTCACTCATATCATGGGAAGGATCTCAGCTCCATAGGGTTGACTACCCTCCTTCCAAAGATTTATCTTCAGAGAATTTCATCTAGGCCATATCTCCTCTGAAGTTCTTGCCCCTCTGCTATCAGAATGTGAAAGGCTTTCTCCCACGACTGGGAAAAGCACTACAGCCAGTCAGCCTTCAGTTGGAAGCCTTGAACAACTCCTTGTTTAAGGCCGGCAAGCCTACTCTCACAGTTGATGCCTTTGGACCTGAATTCTATCAATTTAGTTTAGGACCCCTACCTTTAGTGGGTCGAAGAAAGATCTTCTGCAGAATCAGATCCACTACCGCATCAAGACCAACCAATTTCTTCGTTTGCCAGTTTTGGATCTTTTATTTACTTCAAAGAATCTCTTGGCACCGATGAATATGCTAATTTTCTAGAAGATCAGCGCCAACTTCACATCAAGAGGATGATTCCAAACATGAGGTCATCTTACTCTATTGCTTTTGGGGTTTTCAAGACCTATTTGAGGAGCAGGAATGCAAGGCCTTGTGCATTATTTAGTGGCATGCCTCCCTTCTATCTCTGTTTTCTATCTTTCTGTAACCCCTCAAGATAAATAGAAAAGTTATTTGCTCTTATCTCTTTTTTTTATCTCTTCTTTGTCTCCGAATGATTCTTTTTGCTTAATGACAAAAAAGGGGGAGAAATATAGTATTTCTGAAATACATCTCTTATATTTTATTCTCTTATATCTTATTTCGTAATTTATTTAGATTTATTTCAGAACATCTTTTATTGTTGCTATGTTTTGTCTTCACCAAAAAAAGGGAGATTGATGATCAGATTTTTCCCATGTACTTTAATTGAATTAAATATCTATTTTTGGTGATTAACAAAACTAAGACTATGTGCATTTCTAAATATTTTTTATAAGATTTGCCTCTCATAACGATTCGCTAAGAGATCGTAACGATTTGCCTCTCATAATGATTCGCTAAGAGATCACATCGATTTGCTCTCAAAACGATTCGATAGGTATGCACATCGATTCCGAGCTCATAACGATTTGGTTATCGCATCGATTTCTTAAGTGAGAACAACAATTTGCTCTCACAACGATTTCAGTATTACAAGACTCGTTAAGTTCATAACGATTCAATAAGTTACACAACGACTCAGTCACTGTAACGATTCATTAAGTTACACAACGACTTGGTCGCAGTAGTAACGATTTGATACATTAAATAATGATTTGTTCACTATATGACTCGATAAGTGAAACAACGATTGCTCGTAATGATTTTTTGATAGTATCATAACGATTTGTCTCTACAACGATTCGGTTATTAATGCATAACGATTTGTGTGTACATCAACTTGTTATGAACGTTATAACGATTCACTTGAACAATGACTCATCTTTACATCAATTTCATAAGTCATAATCATATCGATTTCATGGTGTATAACGACTTGATATTCAAACCTATTCTCATATAGTTTGAAAAGCCAAAGTCTTCCCTCGCCTTTATCTCACATCTATGCATTTATTATGACTGATCATATCACTGCACTGCATGCAAACAATATCTTCTATTTCCATGCTTATACTGTAAACATCTTTCAGAAGAACAGAATGGAACTTCTATTTTGATATAAAATCATTCTAACATGACTGACAACAAGAGACAGCCTAGCTGTCTATTGTCTTAGCATTTATGTGTACAGGTCTCTGACAGTGCACCTCAATACAATGTTGGACAATATGGAAGATAACGGACATCAAAGAAGATCCTTTCTCTTGTTGTGTGCATTGAAAGCTAAAGAATGTTGAACAAGAAGAGCTACAGTGACATGTAGTCTAACGTAAACAAAAGCTTAGAGATAACGGACACTTCAACGTTCAATTTTCAAATGAAAGACATATATAGAAGACTGAAGCTCCAGAAACAACAACACTTACGTCAATCTTTTACAAGCTTTCTGCGAGCATCTGAAAGAGCGAAGCTTCACTCCTTGCTTGTCCAGCTCTTAGTTCTTAGCTCTCTGCATTCTTGTGTTAGTCTTGAGAGTCTGTATACTGAGAGTGTTCCTCATATATCTTTCTCTCTCAGTCATTGCTTCAGATCGAGCGTTGGTCTTTAAGCTTGATCTAGGGGCGTATCATCTCTTGAATGCATTCCTGTGTTCTTTCCCTCGTGTTGAAGGAAGACCTGGGGGTTCCAGGGTGTTTGTTTCCTTTCGTGTAGAAGGAAGACCTGGTGGGATCCAGGGTATTGTAATTCCTCTTCGGGTTGTGAAGAGAAGACCAGCTGTGGCTGGGGGTGTGTGTTGTCCTTGAAGGGGACTGTACCCTTGGGTAGTGAAATCCTGAGTTGTTGCTTAGGGACTGGACATAGGATTCCTGTGGAGAGGAGGTCCGAACCAGAATAAATTCCTTGTGTCATGTGTTTGATTGTCTTGTGTTTGCTATACTCCTTTTACTAACACTAACAGTCATCGAAGTGTGTTTTCGTGTAAACATTTTTGTGAACAGGGTTAGGTACTCAAATTTTAAGAATCTCATTCACCCCCCTCTGGGCATGCTAGCTGGGCTACAGGGATGGACTCTAGATTCGTGGGAAAAGGGTTAAGATAGGGCTAGGACTCTTTTTAGAATAATTTTGAGTTAAAATAGTGATTATCTTAATCTTTCTTAATTTATTAATAATTTAGGTATGAAATTAGGCAAAAATATCTCCCATTCATCGTTGGACTCTAGCTTTCGGGCCCATTAATCCATGTATGGACCATCTTGGATAACCCATCACTTGGTTTTTGCTTATTAGATTTTAATTATTCACATTTTCTTTTAATTTAATTTATTTATCGATATTTAAATTTTTAGAGTTGCTACAGCTTTGTTTGTCCATCCAACTCCAACCTATTTTCTTAATGACTACTTTACTCTAACAAAAAAATAAATCTCATCAATACTCATTGATAAAAATAAATTTTAAAAAAGTATTTCAGTTCCCAAAAAATGATTTCTACATGTATAATGATCATTCATATGAGCCATACATAGTTGCAGTTTGTTCTGCAACACCTTCGTGGCTTCTTCAAACAAGAGTTTCACTGCGAGATGCCTACAAACACAGAGAAAACATAGTCAAGTAAATTTTACACAGTCGAAGGAGGGGATGGGGAGGGCTGGGAGGTCAACAGAGGCTGGCTGGGGACTAGATTTGAAGGAGGGGATGGAGAGGGTTGGAAAGACCAACAGAGGCTAGTTGGAGAGTAGATTTAGAGGAGGGGATGGGGAGGCCAACAGAGGTGGGGTGTCACTGGCTGAGGAGGCCAACGGAGGCGGTGTGGTGCCGGTTAGGGAGACCAACTCTCAATAGAGGCCGGGGGCTCTTACTGGTGAGGCCAACTCTCAATGGGATGGGAAAGCCAATGGAGAGAATGGACAGTCGAGGCACAGATGGCGGAGGCGGATTGGTGGTCTGACGAAAGAAGATCAGTTGAGAGATAGAGAGTGAGAAAGAGAGAGAGAGAGAGAGAGAGAGAGAGAGAGAGAGAGAGAGAGAGGAGAGAGAGAGAGAGAGACGGGTAGGAGGGAGGGAGGGAGAGGCACCAGCTGCAAAAGGGTCTTCTTGCAAATTCTGAATCGCCGGTGGTGGAGTAGCATTCGTCACACGTCGGAGTCGTAGGAGGGCGCCGAAGTGGCGGGTGGCTACTGTCTAGGAGCCTGGGTGGCCGTCGGGGATGATAGAGCGTGGGGGGTTTTGGATTTGGGATTTTGATCGTGGACAGAAAATGGGGTTTTTGGTACCTCGATTTCACCGGAAGAGATGCACCTCGATCTCGTAGGCAGGGATGGTTCTCAATCTTACTCGTCACGCAGAAGAATAGTGGGAGAGATGGGGGATGACAAAGCGCAGGGCAGTTTTGAGAGAGAAAGAGATGGATTGTAGTCGATTGGGGGAGGAGGGTTTCTTGAATTTTATTTTGAGAGAGAGAAAAGCTGAGAAGAGGTGGGATTTGTGTGAGAGAAGTCTGCAAACAAAATTTTTGGGTCGATTCTTATGGTTCTCCAAGTTTTTACGCAGTAGTCAAAATTTATTTCTACGATGTATTTACAGTGTTGGAGATATAATATTAAAATATTAATAAATTTTTTAACAATCGTAAGTATAATAGTTAATATCCTTACGAAACGAGAAATCGTAACCAATTTTCCGTAAGTGTTGCCCATTTTTGTTGTAGTGAAAACCTTAGATCTGGGAGGAAGAGGTGAAGTGGGGTGGATGGGTTTGAAGCAATGGGAAAAGTTAAAAAAAAAAACATAAAAAATGATTAGAAATCCATTGACGTATACACCGAGAGTAAGGATATCGATGCAATCAAGAATGTTGTGGGGTGGTCCATCAGACAAAGAACACATGTTTTATTCTTCAAAATCACTCTTTTAAAGTTCAAAATTGGACAATCAAAACTCCTCCATTAGATATTTTCTTCTATCTCTCACTAAAGCTTTCTTTTTCTCCAAAGAAACAAACGTAGTGCGTGATCTCACACATTGTAAGTTTTATACTTGATTTACGGCCGTGTCCTCCTCGTCTTCTTCCCCACCTCCTCTTCCTCGGTGCCCTTCGGTGCTCAACCCAACCAGGCTCCAGCACGGCCTGCCGCCTCCTTCCTTAATTATTGAAGAAGGGCTTCCATCGCGTGAACACGTTGCAACGTGCTCTTCTGTTTCCGTATCTGCCTCCACCCTACATTACAAGAAAAGGAGAACAAAAAAAAAAGAACAGAGAAGAATAATGCCTCCAGCACACAGCTCGTTGCCACACTCGTTCTAACACCTTCCCAAACTCGTGAGCCCACCGCCACTTATGGTGTTGCATGCACCTACTATGGCAGCCAATAAGTCGAGGCGAGCGCTGCTGCGGTGCGGAGCTCACATGCTAAGTCCTTTTTCTATGCTTTGGCTGCCTCCGACCTGTTTGTCTCGTCTCCTATTGATCTTTTGCTCCTTAAAAATTCTCTTATCTTTTTGATGAATTTAATTTTTTTATTTTTTATCATAATTTTATTAAAAATATAGATAAATTAATTAAAAATCTCTCATTATAATAAAGAGATATTTATTATAACATAAGTTAACATATATTGTAATAAGAGATAACATTTTTTGTAATGAATTATAGTTCTGTCAAAAATTAAAAAATAAATCAAATTTATTAAATATAAAATTTTAATTAATTTATCTTAAAATAATTGAAGAATATATATATCCCAAGTCGATTGATGTAGTGAATTGGGTTCACCAATACATTGAGTCGATCACAAAACCCCAGATGAAGCAATTAAACTCAAGTTTAATTATGTCAGTGAGAAGGAAGGCCACTCAAATAAAACATGACGATTTTGTAGCATAGAATCTATAGATCAGATAGCACATGCAGACCAACATCTACTTCTTATTAAGACCTCCTCGAATGTTCCACTGTTAAAAACTAGGCATCAATTAGATGTTAGATTCCTTCATAAATGCTTTAACAACAAAGATGTAAGCTCCCTCACCCACCCCCATTTCACACAGAGGTCACCTAAAGGCGGGTGAGTCTCGAGCCAGGTTGGCTATCGATCGGTGTATATATGCCTGTGTGCTGTCTGTCAAAGAACTTGACGAGGGCTTGCCTTTAATTCATCTCGCAAGTCGAGGATGGATTTCGAACTCATCGAGGGCAATCTTCCATTTAATCACGTGGCCAAAAGGCATCGGACCTTCAAATTAAGCATTTGCATTAAAGATAGAAACAGTTAGGGTCTATTTGATTATATGTAAAATATTTTAATAGAAAAAAATGAAAAAAAAATTCACAAAAATGAAACCGTAATTACCATTTGTTTGTCAATAAAATATTTTCTGATTTTTTTTCCTCGTCGTCGTTCTCGCAGGACGTGAAGAAGGGCAGTCATGCCACCTCTATGCGGAAGGGGGTGCGGCCATAGGCATCTCGTAGGCCAGTATCCCCAGGACCCACTAGTCGACGGCGAAGAAATGCCAGAGGAATCCCGTCACCACCTTTTTCGGCGGACAGTACACCCTCATCTTCTCTGACGCCTCCGGGCTCGTTCGGGTCGACTCCGGCTGGGCCAACCCCAAGATCAGCAGCAGCGTGATCTCGACGAATCCTGTGGCCATGTACAAGGTGAAGAATGTGCTCCTCCCCGTGGCCATCTTTCGGGCCGCCCCGCCCCCAGCTCCCGCTTCAGCGCCGGCTCCGGACCTCACCAAGCCTTCGGATTTGGCACCCTCGGCGGGGGAGGTGGGTGGGTCATCGTCCCCGAGGTCCGCTAACTCGCCGGACGGGTCCTCCTCCTGCCACGTCGATGCTGGCACTGTGGGCTACTTCCTTCTAGCACTCGTTGGTGTGATGATGCTTCGTTTGTGAGCAGATAGGGGCATATTTTGCTATGCAGATTGCAAAACTCTCTCCTTTTTATGGGGAAGAACTTCCATATATATATATGGTTTTGATCTGTTGTTCCAAATCTATGACTCTGTTTACTGTAATTCCAATACTGGGTTGGGGCCTCGCCTTGCGCTGATAATGGACATTGTGGGTTGTGCTGATTGTTTCACTCATCTGTCTTGTCGTTGCTTACGAAGACGAGAGACATTTCTTCCCCAATCTCTCATTTTTGTTTCCCTCCCTTTGTTCTACTTCGATTCTTGTTATCCCTACGGATTCCTAATGAGGGTTCTTACAAAGCAGAGGGCGTTCTATGAATTCGCAGTTGAATTGTGTCACAAGAATCTGCCGGTGAAGAGAGGAGTTCTGATCACATGAACATGGCGTGAAACCCATTTACGTCTTGAGGCACATGAATCCCTCTCTACCTTCTCTCTCTCTCTCTCTCCAAAATTGAAACTGGTGAACAGAGAGACAAGATAAAGTCCCTCGAGTCCGCCACAGGTTACTGCTCTACGTACTCCGGTGCTGCTGCGGTCCACTCGACCTTGGGCGCCTGTGTTTTACGGATATCCAGTGGAGGGCGGCGGCTAGAGGAGGACAGCTACGGTTTCGATTCCGCAGAGGTGCTGGGGGTAAAGTAGACTGATGCAGAAGCACCTCGTTGGTCTCTTGCAAGAAGCCACAGAAGATGATGTCGTTGGCCGTGGAGAGATGGGATGAAGCAAATGACGCTTGTTCCATAGCCGCTAGTGAGGGAGCGGCGTCGGTACCGACTGGTGGTGGGTGCGAAGGTGGAGGAGCCTACAGGAGAGGTGACTATGGAGAAGGGGGGTAGGGGAGGCGAGGAGAGGAAGGATTTATTCAGAGGTGACTGTGGAGAAGGGGGGTAGGGGAGACGACTACAGAGACGGCACTGTCAGCGACTGGACCAAAACTCGCCTAGGTGCCGTCCATTTTTGTGGGCTGAAAACGGCTTCTGAGATTTCTTCTCGCGTGCCAAAATCTGAGATTTTTGAAGAAAATATTTTCATGGTTCAAGTTTTCCATCAACCAAATGACCAATTTCATGAGGTTTTAAGAGAAAATATTTTCTTGTGGGAGGTTTTACAGGAAAATAAATAGACCCTAATTAGTGAAGGTAACAGAGTACGTGCTTGGGTGAAAGGTCTCAACTTCTTAGTTAAGATGATCTGTGCTAGGGCCATTTTTTTCCACTATTAATTATCTGCCCTTTTTATTTTTTCCAACTCCCTGCCTCTCCTATTACTAATGTTGGATTACTTACGAATAATTCTACTACTCATGTGGACACACTAGATCCATGGATAAAGGAGAATGAGGATAGAGAGGAAGGTGCAGGTGGTCAACAATGTTGGCCTTGCTTGGGTCGTCATCCCTCCCTTTTCTATTCATATGTTAATTTGCTCCTAGCTAGTTCTAACATTCGTGAGACTCTCCCTTCGGTCCAATAAAATTGTCAATTAGATTGTGGCTTAAACTAGTTCAAAATTGGATTGAACAAAAGGGTAAACGTAAAAACTTATGTCGGAAAATATTCTCGAAAAAATTTTCATTCAATAATCTGTTTGGTACTACTCAAAACTTAATTCATGAAAATCTTTTACTTAAAATTATAGATTTTGGCATTCTTGATAAGACTCCATAAATCATTTTCTCAAATTTCTATTTCATATAGGATTTTCATGAGTGTGACTATAATCTCCACTATAATTCTCAATGTCCGATATTTGAAACTCGACGATCGGCAGCTGCCAACCTGACGCTCTGCAGTTGGCATCGACATCCGACTCTCTGGCGCTCGACGTCTGACGCCTGGTGGCCGGCGCGCGGGATCCGTCTGGCTCCTAGCGGCCAGCACCGTCTGGCACTGTCCGATGGCTGGCATCCGACGTTAGCATCCGACGGTCGGCATCCGGTGTCTGGCGGCCCGACGCCCAGCTCTCAGCGCCTGGCATCAGACATCCTGACATCTGACGCCCGGCGACCGATGTCCCGCACCCGACGCCCAGTGGCCGGCGTCCAGCGCTCAGCACATGGTGGCCCGATGTCTGGCGTCCAAAGCCCGGTGCCCGACAACTGCACCAACAGTAAGACATCTGGAGCTCGGTGGTCGGTGTCTGGCATCTGGCATCCGTTGTCCGGAGTCCGACACCTATGTGTTTTGCGTCCGTTGTCTGGCGTCCGATGCCTGTGCGTCCGACGCCTGTGCGTCCGGTGCCCGACGCCCGACGTCCAAAGGCCAACACCCTGAACCAGACATCCGATGGCCGACAGTCGGTGCCCGATGCCCGATGCACTCGACGTCCGGCATTGAGCGATCAGATAGTTGGCATATGAAACATATTTTTTTTTTTAGATTTTTATTTATTTTTAAAAATTATTTTTAATAAATATTTTATTGGTAAAAAAATATCAGAATTGTTTTTCATGAAAAACATTTACATGAGTATCAAATGGACAATTGGGTTTTTGATTTTCCCATAAAAGTTAATCCTTGAAAAAAAAAATCCCTATGAATTTATTTTACAAGCAACCAAACAGCCCTGAAAGTCCACTTTGCCTATTCCACCTTACATTAAATGACTCAAGTGCACAGCAGAAGTATATTTTAAACAAAAACACATTTTCTACAAGAACTTAATGGATCGGGATGATGTCCGAGTGCATGACATTCATGCAATTTATACAAGGATGAGACTTTCTCACCTAGGGGAGCTCGTATGTCCCTTGAAGTGCAGAGACAGTCCTGCGGATG
>JACBKR010004563.1:0-23122 GCA_014218235.1 Colocasia esculenta | reverse complement strand
TGAATGCGGGCGGCTCATGCATGGAGCTCATTCATGGTGTTTTTAATACTTTTTTTCTTCTCATAATATTTTTTGTCTTCCTTGTCATTATGTAAGACTAATAACAACATAAGTAGTGACGGACTCAGAAATTTTATTCAGTATTCTAAAAAATAAGATATATTTATAGACTTTATTTGTAGTACAGTGAAATTACTCTTTTTATAAAAAACATTAATAGATAATTTAAAATTTTTAATAAAATTTTAAAAATTCAATAAGTTCACGTGATCCCACTAGACCTAAGCTAAATCCGTCCATGAATATAAGTGAAAATAAATAGTTGCTAAGTGTAAAAATATTTGTTCAACTTGCTATTAATTAATGAGATAATTAATCATCAGATGAGCGGGACATAAAAGTTTTATGAAAAAATGGTGTGAGAATTAAAGGCACTTGCCCCTACATTCCCATCATCTCTTGAGCTGAGTAGCAAAATTATTCGTAAAAGAGGGTAGTAAGTATTTCCCCATAGATAATATATATAATGATTTCTTCTAGAGTTTAACAAAAACACAGCCCTTCAATATTCTACAAGGCCCCTTGATCTTTAGGATCACCATTTGCAAAATAGCAAGTACAAAGAGCTCAAGGCGGACCCTTTTAGAATAGTGGACCAGGGGAGCCCATAACTTCCCTTGCCGAAGAGCCCCCTAACAAATGGCCAGAAGCTTAGCACCACCCACACACTGCACACCAACTCTGCAATCCCAGGCCCGTCGCTGTCCTTGGTTACCCCAGCGGGGGACCTCAGCAACTTCAACAGGATTGTTGCCGCCGCCGCGAAGTTCAGGAACACGAGCGCCGTGTCAGGGACAAACATCGGGGAGGAGTCGAAGGTGAACCTTCCCGGGTCTTTGAAGGGCGCAGCTTCCAGCGTAGGCGACGAGTTTTGCTCTTTCGGAGTGATTTCGAAGGTTGTCTCGGACATCCCAAGGACCTTCGTAACCACACTGAGTAGCCCAAACAGCGATGGCGTCGTCCACTGTATCCTCTGCATCCTCTGGTTGTTCCACCATGTTCGAACAGAAAGCTCGCACTCGAGGTACTCTGTCAGTGTGTACACGTTGTAGAAGACGAAGAGGAGGGCGGGCATTACGAACGCGGGTTCTGACACCTGCATGCATGATAATCCATTTTTATGCTTTGACATATTCTTGATTAAGGTTTTCCCATTGAGTGGGGGGATCGGACTCCATAAATATTAGAGTGAAAAATGGTGGATCCGTTTATGTTTCACATACAAATTCAAATAGAAACGTGATAAAATTTGGGTGGAAGAAATTTTTTATACTTTTCTCTCTAATCCTTATGAAGTCCGGTCCTCCCATATGCATTGAGAGGAACCGGCCGGACTCTTTCCCACTAGCTTAAATAGATGTTCATGGGTTATTAATTTGATCCACTCATGTTCTTCTCACCTTGGGCAGGAAGGAGGTGTTTGTGAAAGCACAATATGGGGCCAGCAACACGTAGCAGAGCTCCGGGGCGGAGCGCAGGGCCCAGATGCCGTAGAGCACGTAGACCAGGCAGCGACGGAATGCCAGCTTCCCGGCAAGGGTAGCCAACAATGGGCCGTCCCGGCGCATCAGCACTTCCAGGAGCCCAGTGGCCCACCTCTTGTACTGGTTCATGGTGGCGGGCCCACCGACGGGGGAGCAACCCAGGAAGGCGGGCGGCTCCGGGTCGAGGCGGACGGACCGCCAGCCCTTGCTGTGGATTCTGAGCCCGGTCTGAATGTCCTCAGTTGCGGTCCCGTAGACCCACCCGATCTGCAGAAAGGCAAATTTTCGAATGGTCAAGACTTAGTCTGCACAAGAACAAGTTCGACAGTCGGCATTAATACGAGTGGTTTATCGGGTCCGCCATGTCGAGTCAAATGATTAGGTCGGGTCTCTGCAGAAGAGGGAAGGATGTCATGATTTGGGAAGTAATCTTTGCTATATCACGGTGGACCAAGTAATCACATGCATTTCTCATACTTGTACGCATGTTTGACACCTCCACGAGATGAATAGGGATCCTCTGCCGCTGCGTACGCCTCTCGGAGACGCTGCGATTTCGTTCGTGACCACTCGGTGCCAAATATTCTGATGTGATCTGCTCAGAAATGTGCATACATATATATAATATGCTTCTTGGGCTAAAACCTTTATGCAAAAGATACCCATGCACATCGCTATCTTTGCTCCACCAATCCGTATCGGTTCAACATACGCCAAGTTGATGGAAGAAATTTGGGGATCAAAGCTTCGAAGTCGGTATCAAGAGTCGAATATACCGGGAAGCTTTAATAAAGTAAAGGCAGAGACGATTAGTTCTCTATCATATCTAGACTAAAAATGTCAACTTTTTCTGAAAATTAACGTCCGTTAGATGTGACATATGATAGTGATATATATATATATGATGTGATATGTGACAGTGACTTCAATATATATATATATATATATTGATATATGATCAGTGATCAATAGTGATAAATAAGATAAGTAGAGATAAGTAACCCCTGTTAAGTTATTTTGCGCTTTGATATACCATGCTGATCAAGTCCGATAACTCTATAATTCCCTCCTATTGCCTCTATTAAAATCCTAGAGAAAAATATCAGCCTTTTTAATTAAATCTGGTATCCTTACCAGAGGGACATGGGCTCTTAACAAATTGATAACCTATCCGATTTATCAAATTAAGATTTAATTTTTCAGATTGTAGGTGATAAAGGATAGGTAATTACCTAGCTAGTTATTAAACAAACTTGGTAATTAAGTTTTGTCCTCCATGGTTGAGAAGTGGTGGACGCAACACGGTTTCTATTGTTTGATACTGCCAATCAAATCGACAAATATTGAATCTTTCTCACCTCTCTACCCCAGCAGGTGCCGACCTCGTATGCGCAGCTTGCCACTTGTTTGGCTGTCTCTTGTTTCACAGTGAGGTCTTTGACGGCCGGCGTGGTGTTCGACGACCCTCCAGCCGATATGATCCAAGCAGCAGATTCTTGCATCTCCCTCGACCTCCCGAATCTCCTCTCGAGTTCTTGTGGCGAGGGTGTCCCAACTGATAAAGATAAAACCCTTGATCATTTCAAGTAGCTAGAGAAATATTAATTTTTTTGGATGGATACTTAAATTTGTTATCCAGCCGTCCCAAATGGGATTGATGGATACAAGGGACAAGTGGTCCCCACTTTAATGATCCATTTAATCTCACCCTATTTGTTCATATAAAGTATATTTATCTTACTTATCCAGTTATTTATCTTATTTATTTATCAAAAATAAAGAGAAAAAACATTTAAAATGGGGGTCATACTCTACCCAAAAAAAGTCAATCTCCTCTTGTTACCCATCTATGAAAATATTAAGTATTTTTCAAATAGAAAAGTGAGGAGAAACAACCAGTAGCTAGTTAGAAGTTATATCTCAGAAGAAAAATATTTATTGCATTTTTTTAATGTACTTTTTTATATTTTTGGCCTCCTCATTATGTTGTTGGTACGTACAATGTGCCGTCAGTAGAATATTGGTTAATAAGAGAGGCTCAAAATGTACAATATAAGTGTATTAAAAAAATATAATAATATTTTTTATGGTAGAAGTACTTAATCAGTGTGTGGTTAGCTTCCACCGGCTTGACATGTAATCTAATCGAACTTTAACCAGATCGTAGAAGATGAGGAGAAAAAAAAAAAAAAACTTGAGGGCATGTTACCTTTTGCGCCACGTAGTTTTGCCGGTTCCTCTCCCTCGAGCTCCGGGGCCACTCCGTAGATGACTTTCCTTCTGTGGAAGCAGCCCGTTCCCGCATATACAGTGCACCCTAGTCCGTCGTCACTCCCATCCCTGCATATGCAAGATGCAGGCACACGAAGCATAGTTAACTCGGCATGGAGGAGGAGGAGGAGGAGAAGAAGATGGAATTATGTAACACTACTAATTATATATGCTTATATTACATGCTGCGCTACTATGAACTGGTTGCCGAATGGGTCATCTCTAATGCCTCCGTAGAAACGCTGAGGAGACTGGACGAATCCGCTCTTCTGGTCCCTGTCGGAGCCAAGCAGGACGCACATCCCATGGAGGATGACCTCGGGGTTGTTCGCGAACATGTCGCAGTCGACGTTGAGCATGATCGGTGCGTTGGTCATCACTCCAGAAACCCTTCCCTATTAAATTGTAAAAACATGAACGCTGTTGGATTGTAAACTGTGAACTTACGGATCCAGAAAATTTTTAGTGAGGTCATTTTTTTAAAAAAATTTCTAATAAAATTAATGTAATAATTTTTTAGACTCATCAATACATTTTAAAAATTCAGAAAAATCACATGACTCTATTGGTTCTTCTTTGATCCATCTATATTTGTCATGCATCTTCATGTTGCATGCACTAATAATATTAAAAAGAAAGCCTGTTGTGAGAATATTATAAGTACTTATATTACTGCAAAGTTACCCGTCGGGTCTGATCTGATTGTACTCCCGATACAATTAATTAGCTCAAGTTAGAACTATCTTAGGAAAGTATCAATCTTATCCGCGAGAGAGAGAGAGAGAGAGAGAGAGAGAGAGAGAGGAGAGAGAGAGAGAGAGATCATACAACATCATTTTTCTACCGACGGTAAAGGAACATTTTCCAGACATTCTCTCGTTTCAAGCAGTAACTTACCACAAAATTGATTATGCACTAGTATTCATGCAACGCATGCATTTATTATATTAGCATGCATGCAAAAAGGATCTTAAGTTTAATAATATAATATATTTTTAAAAATATATAAAGATATGTACTTTCACGGCTTTCGAGGTGTCAACCTGAACCGACCCCGATGACCTCCTCCGACTAACCGACGCCATGAAGCTCCAAGTTAGCCGCCCCTTTGTGGGCACCCCAAAATTTCTATTGGACCTCCCCCATGGCTGGTTCAATTCTTAAAAGAGATCTCCACAAAACAGAAAATTCTATTTAAATGGCCCATGCACAAAGCCCTCAAAAGGTCCATCAACCAAAACCCACATTAGCCCATACAAAGGGGTGAGCATAAGAGAATGTAACACCCCCCTAAAAACAACCCCAAAAATGGGAAAAGGAGCTTCTTGCGCAAGATGGGTGGAGGCCTTTTTTTGGGTGGCTTCTAGAAGTCTCTTTGAGAGGCCAAGAGGGTTGCTGCGGAAACAAAAAAAAAGAAAGGGAGGAGAGGCTTTTGCAAAGAGGGATTTTGGGGGCATCTTCTTCTCCAAGGGTGTTGAAGCTGCTGCTGCGTTTTTGCTAAAGGAGGGGCTCCCGTGACTGAGGTTGGTTTCTGCAGAAAAGCAAGAGAAAAAAAGGGGAAAATAGCAAGAGAGAAAGAGAAAGGGTGAGAAGAGAGCTATCATTTGTGTGTAGTCTTGTTATTTGGGGTGGGGAGAAAGAGAGGAAAGAGGGTAGGTGGCGATGTGATCATCTTCTCCCCCTTTTCTTTGTTTTTTTTTTTGTTGTACTATCTTCCCCTTTTCCTTGCAAGAGAATGTCCCATCTATTTGTCCTCTTTTCTATATGACACAAATGCTCCTTTCCTTTTGCATTTAATGCATGCCTTTCTTCTATCATGTAGGAGGTTTAAAGTTTTTTTTTTGGATTAGAGAGGCCACGGGATGGGGAGGAAGCCACTCTTTGTAGAGTAAACTTTCTCTCATTCCAATGAATCATATGAGACCATAAATCCCATCCCTCAATAAATGAGGCTTGGGAGTTGTGGAGCTCCTCTCTACCCATTGCATCCCCTCCATGGTTAGAGCCCATTGGACCTTGCACAAACCCCTTGGAAGCATGTGTTTTCCCACTGTTTTTAACCCCTCACAATAAGCATTTTGCACTGTTTGAAACAGTCCCCTCAAGAGCATTTTGGGTTTGGGGCATGTCCCCTTTTGCTAGCCAATGGTTGAACAATCAATGTTCATGCCCCCATGTTTAGCATCCCTTGCCAAAGCCCATTAAGCCCATTTCTGGCCCAAAATCGCCCCACCCCCATGGGTAAGACCAGCTTGAACAGTGCTGGTTCACTGCCCACAGGGAGGAGGCCCTGTGCTGCCGATTCGAACGATCTGGGTGTAGTCCTTTCGATTCGGCAAGTCTGGAGAGGTCTGTCGATTCGGCAGGCAGTGACTATGCCTTTGGCTGATTCACATGAGCAAAGCCATGCTCCTTGTGATTTCAGCCAAGGAAAGAGACAATAGACCAATGAGGAACCCGTTTAAATCCCGGGTTAGACAATATAATGTATATGCCCTGGCATATGGGTCCACAAATGCTTCACTCGCCGTTCGGATCTTGTATGGTCATGACCTCATCCGGTCCCCTCAAAGGCTTGCCCTGGGGATTGGCGTCGTGTGCCATCGGGGTTATGCCGTCTTTCGGTATACACCCTATCTTTTGGTGCCGTCTCCATTATGGTGGATGTGTACCGCGCTCTCCCCCCGTCAACCAAGATAGGGGGAGATGCTGTCGGATTTTCTCCATGCGCTTCGAATCGGCAAGAGACTCTTAAAAGAAATCTCCAAGGTTTAATAGTTTCAATGGTATTTCAACGGGGTATCGATTCAGTCATGGCTGCCGATTCAACCTGGGCTACCGATTCGGTCACATCCTGCCGATTCGGTCATACCTTGCCGATTCAGTTTTACCCTGCCGATTCGGTCCTGGCTGTCGACTCAACCCAAGTTGCCGATTCGGCCATGCTCCACCGATTCGCTATTTATATTGCTGTTTACATGTCTTGCCGAATCAAATGTGCATGTGCTACTAATTGACCACCCAATGGCCCAATAGCGCCGATCGCGAATAGCAACCACAACTTGCATGCTTCAAATAGAACAAAAGAATAATTGAAGCTTTTCCATGATAAAAAAAACAACAAGCAAACAAATAGACAAAGAGATCTAATAATTAATAAATAAAGAAATGTCTCAAATGGACTCATGCTTGCATGTTTCGAATAGAACAAAAGAGCAAATTAAAAGTATCCAATGATAAGAGAAATAAAAAAGGGGGCAAATAATATGTTTCATGTTTTACATGTTTCAACTATAACAAAAGAACAAATTGAACATTTTCATGATAAAAACAACAAGCGAATAAATAGATCATCTCATGTTTTACATGTAGCAAATAGAATAAAAGGGCAAATTGAAACTATTTTATGATAAAAAAATAATGAATAAATAGACAAATTAAGAGACCCAATAATCAATGAACAAAAGATCAAATAGCATCGAATAGACATTTTGCTCGTTAGCACTTCAGTCTAGATTTAAATTGTATTTCGCACCTTCATCGGATGTCTCTGTTTTAGGCCACAAGACTTTCAATTCTTACGATTAATCAAGGGTTTTCCCTCTCAGAGGGATGTAATTAACGTCATTGCGCTTAGGCAACGACGGGATATTGGTACAGGACCCGACCACTCATTTTCGTTTGACGAAGTCAAACGGTGCGCACAATAAACCTAAAGTCCTTCGACTCTCGGAAGCAGAACCATTTATTGTCACCTCGGTGACTGACACGTCCGCGCTTTGCAATTGTAGGGTCATCTCTAGTCACTCTTGCTCGAGTAACATTCGACGAAATTTGAATTTATATACGCAGTCATAAAACACACGATAAAAAGAACTTTTAAAAAATTATAAAAAAATCCATTCCACACCCTTCTGCCCCCTCCCTCTGCGCTTAATTGAGGCCCTCAATTAATGGCGGCGGCAGCAGCAGCAGCACCACCATCTTTTCCTTCCCTACAAACTTTGTGCTCGATCGTCGTCCTCCCTTCAATCACCGATATCAACGGCCACGGCTTTACTAGAGCTGCCAGCGCCCAGTTCCAGGGTCTCTTCAACACCTCCAACATTAACGACGACCCTGGCAACCACATCGCCGTCGTGAAACATGAAATGATCTAGAATACTAACCCTTGGTTGCAATCAAGTGAAGAAGAGGAGTTTTAATAAACGATACGTACGGATTGTCACGGTTTTGGCGTAGCTCAAATCCGTTGTGTACGTACTCATATGTCTCAATGTCATACCAGATCGATGATCTGCTCAAACTATGTACGTACGACAATCTCGTGGTCCACTGTGCGTGGCACCTTATAACGACAACCGTGCCTAGCTATAGGTCTCATATGATTGTCCATACTTCTGTTTTTTGACAATGCATGATTGTCCATACACGATATAGCGCATATGCTCCCCCTATTGCATTGGTACTGTCACAGTTCTGAACCACTTAATTTTATGAAGTACTGTTGTTTAAACCAGACACATGATAATTTTGTCTTCAAAAGGCAAAAAGGCGTCTCATAAAATATGAATAAAAACTTACATATAAAACCCAGTAACATTCCACAGATTTTTAATATGGGACAGTTCGATTCGGATCTGCCCCAAACCCCCACACGTAATGATAACTCCATTAATTTTAGGGTGACTCCACTTAGCCCCAGGCTCACCATCCTACTAGACAGTCATTTAACATGGACATCTCTTTCCTCTTACAGTAGATTGGGTCACTAAGAGAGAGAGAGAGAGAGGAGAGAGAGAGAGAGAGAGAATCGCCCACGCAAATCCTTTGCGCAACTTCTAGTGTCCAAGGCCCCCTCTGCAACGCGCATCTCTATTGGGGTGAAAGACCCAGCCTTTACCGATCAGGGGGAACCAGTAGTCTATTTCTCTGAGCAAGAATTCGAGCTCTCCCTCAAACCCTTGGAATGGGCGATCATTGTTTCATGTTCATATGGTAGGAAGTCTATCACAGAGGTAAAGCAGGCTATATCCTGACTCAATCATAAGATGGATTTTGTTGTGAGTGCTCTCAGTCAAAGGCATCTCTTAATGCGATGATTTCATTTCGGTGCTTTTGAGAAGGTCCCTATATGTTCACGGCTATTTATCAGGTTTTTCAAATGGGAACCAAACTTGACTTCAAATCTGATCCTAATACTCTTCCTACGTGGATATCTTTTCCGGGTCTTCCTGTGAACTTCTATGAAGAGGATTATATTAAATCTATAGCTGGGAACATTGGCCCTGTTCTTCGGGTGCACGAGGCGACTATTGCTCGAACGAATACTACAGCTGCGGTGGTTTGTGTTGAGCTTGACATTAAGAAGCCAAGGAAAGAGCGTATATGGATTAACTATTCTAATCAAGGTTTTTGGCAGTATATCGACTATGGTCTTATGCCCTCCTTTTGTGAGCTCTGCCATAGACTTGTTCACTTGAAAGAGACTTGCCATAGGAACAAAAAGAAAGCAATGCAGTCCCAACCTACAGAAGTTATAGTACAACCCCCTTCAGGCTGGTGGTTACAGGGGTCACATAGATGAGATGGGTTTCAAATGGTTAAGCGACGTAAGAACAGGCCGTGTATAGGCCGGTGCAGGAAGTAATGTGGGTTCAACAGAGGGTAACCAAGAGCATGTATCATAGGGTGAGAAAAATCATTCTAATGATGAGAGTCAACATCTTTGTGACAACATACAGGAATACGTGAATGATGAGGGCACAAGAGATGAGGAAAATGAAAATCCAGATGAAGCCCCAAGTCAGCTAGTTGAGGGGTTGGACCTGGCGATCACAACTCATGCTGGCCCGATAGGGAGGGATTCATTGGCGCCTTTAGCTCTGGAGATGGTGAACCAGTCATCTGTTACTCCAAGTAGCCATGGTGATATTTGCTCTCACAAACATAGTGTGGTTACTAGTCCAATTATAGATGTAGATAAAATTGATACACTCTCTAAGGCAGTACTGCAGATGAACAACAAATCTATTATGAGGGACAGTGTTCCAACTTTGAGGTCTCCACCAGCACATCTGAGAAGTACCTAGATGAAGAGAGACAGGCTGAGAATTTGGAAGAATCCCATCCACGTAGGTCAACTTCTGGCCGATTGTTAAGGGCTTCAACTAAATATCAATGAATTATTTATTTTGGAACATTAGGGGTATTGGGAATCCAGTCTCCCTCACTAAAGCCAAAACTTTACAGCGCAGGTATAACTTTGGAGTTATAGGAATTGCTGAACCTATGATAGAATTACAAAAATTGGATGAAATTCGCAGGAAATTAAATATGGATTTTCCTGAAGCTAATGCTTTGGATGGTATTGCTAGACTCTGGATTTTGTGGAAAATTTATGTCCCTATGACTGTTTTGCAAAGGCACGAACAATTCTTGGCTTTTAGCATTGGAAATAAATCGGCTCCGGATGCCATCTTGATTTATGTTTATGCTGTTAACTCTGTTGCTGGTAGGAGGGATCTATGGCATGAGCTGTCAATTTTTCTGATCAATCATTCAAGGCCGGTTTTGATTGTGGGAGATTTCAATGCTGTCCTTTTATATGAGGAAACACTTGGTGTTTTGCCTGCTGATCGCACATCCACTGAGGAATTTAATTTATTTGTCAATGACAATTTGTTGAGTGATGCTGGCTATAGTGGCAATCGATTCACATGGTGTAACAATCAAGCTGGTGATAGACGGGTCCGTGCTAGGCTGGATAGGGTGTTAATGAATCAAGCTTGGCTGAATTTCTTCCCTCTTGTCACAGTTGAACATCAGGCAAGGTCGGTCCTCTGATCATTCTGCTTTGATTATTTCCTGCAAGCTACTCAAATGTGGGTCCGCGGCCCTGGCGCTTCCAGGCTATGTGTCGTCAGCCAAATTCTTAAGTGGTAGCAGGAGGGTAGGGCGGGGCCAATTTATGCCTCTCTCTCTATAGGCTCATGCTAAACTTAAACGTCTTAAGGCTCGCCTTAAGGAATGGAATCACAATACTTTCGGGAATATTTTTCAGCTAGTTAGAGATGCAGAGGATGACCTTCTTCAAAAGGAAATCATTTGTGATTCTGAACCCTCTCAAGTTAATGTGGAGGCTCTTAATATTGCTAAGAGACATCTCCTTCATATTCAGAGTATGGAAGAACTTTACTGGAAAGAAAAAGCCAATGTTAAATGGGTGATGAAAGGTGATAGAAACACCCAATATTTTCACTCGGTAGTTAACAAAAGAAGGCAGGCTAATATCATACTCAAATTACGAATGATGATGGTGATTGGGTGGAAGATCATCAGTCTTTGCATCAGATGGCCACCCATTTCTTCTCTAATCTATTTTCTTTCTCAAGATCTGTTGTCAATCAAAGCTTGCTTGAATGCATTCCAGATCTTATTATCTCCGATGATAATGATATGCTGTGTGGGTGCCTAATGATGATGAAATTTTTTAGGCTGTATCCACTATGCCCCCGGACAGTTGCCTAGGACCTGTTGGATTACTGGAAGGTTCTTTGTCACGTGTTGGTCTATTGTTTGCAATGATGTTTGTTCAACAATAAGGGAATTTTTTAGAAAGAGGCAAATGCCTACATTCTTATCAGCTACCTTTATTACTTTGATCCCCAAAAAAGATAGCCCAGAGAAAATATCAGATTTCCCACCAATCAGCTTGTGCAATTTCATATACAAGATTATCTCGAAGATTTTGGCATCTAGACTGGGTGTTCTATTGCAGCGAATTATTGCACCTGAACAAAGTGCTTTTGGTCAAGGGCAAAATATTACTGATAATATACTTTGCTTGCTCAGGAGTTAATGCAGGATCTGTCAAAAAAAGTAGAGGTCACAACATTATTTTTAAGCTTGATATGGCTAAGGCATATGATAGGATTGAATGGAACTTTCTTTATGCAGTTTTGTTGGCCTTTGGATTCTCCAGTCAATAGATCTCTTTTGTTCAAGCCCTTGTTGAAAACTGTTGGTTCTCTGTTATTTTTCGTGGTACAGTTGGCGGTTTTTTCAAATCTACCCGGGGTTTACGGCAAGGTAACCCAATAGCACCATTGTTGTTCATTATTGCGGAGGAGGCATTAAGTCGAGGTTTGAGGAAACTTTTTCTTCAAAATAAGCATTGATCTATATTGTTCCGAGGCAATGCCCTGTTGTTTCTCACCTCCGTTTTGGCGGATGACACGTTGATTTTTACGAATGGGTGTACAAATTCGTTGAGGAAATTGATGAACTTTCTGAAGGAATATGAGCAATCTTCTGGGCAATTGGTAAATGTGGACAAAGCTCCTTTCTCATCCCCAAAAGTGGATAAGGAAGTAAGGAGAGGATATTTCAGATTACAGATATTAAACACTTGTCTTTGCCTAGTAATTATCTTGGTGTTCCTTTGTATCTTGGTCGACCAAAATCGACCCTATTTCATGGCCTAATTGATATAAGGAAAAGCTTCTTGATAGAATTCAACGTACCTGTCCTATGGAGGAAGATTAATTTTGATCAAGCATGTTCTAGCCACTATGCCTATTTACTTATTCTCATCTCTATCTCCACCCAATTCAGTTCTTTGCCCAATTGAGAGTATCTTTGCAAATTTTTTATGGGGATCTAAGGAGGAAGGCCACATGAGGCATTGGATAGGTTGGGAGAATTTCTATTTGCCAACGGAAGAGGGGGGCATTGGTATACGATGTCTTAAGGATGTTGTCTCAGCTCTAAATCTTAAACTTTGCTGGCGACTTGTTAATGTAAATAATGTCTTAAGGAGTATTTTTTGTTAGATGTAAATACCTTGCTAGGGAGAATATTCTCTTTTGTCACAAGATTACATCATACACACTCTTTTTCAGCTATATTCTCTATACGACATCTGTTCTTTCAGCACACCTTTCAATTTGTTCGCAATGGGCAGACAAATTTCTAGATAGAACCTTGGACTGGATGGGGGTCCCTAAGATCATTCATTCATGGCAGTGATTGGCAGACTATATTCTAAATATCTTTCTGTTAAAGAGGCCTATGATCGAGGTCTAGTCAATGTTCAAGGATTTCAATGCCTGCCACAGGAAATCCAAAATTCTTTGATGGATTCTACAATTAATTTCGCTGCTCAGCAAGATGAGTACTTATGGAAGCCTTCAAAATTAAGTAATTTCTCCACAGTTACAGCTTGGGAGGTGGCTAGAAGATGAGCACCTAAATCTGATATCTTTAGAGATATTTGGCATAATTAATAGCTTTCCCTTAAAGATGCCTTTCTTGGCATGAGAAATCATTCTTAACAGTTACCCACATATGATAATGTCCAAAAAATTGGGATCTCTGGTTGCTCACGCTGCTTCTGTTGTTCCAACCCAAACTGAAACAGTTGATCACCTTTTTCTCCATAGTGATATTGCTCGAGCTTTGTGGGGTATATTGAGGCTAACACATGGGTGAAGGGGAACTTTAATTGCATTAGTTCTATGTTCACTTTTGACAGACTTACACCATCGCAGCACTGATTTGGGCCTGGCTTTTAGCTCCTTGCCTATTCTTATTTGTTGGTATGTATGGAAAATTAGAATGCTAAATTTCATGGTGATTATATCCCTACAATTCAGCAAGTGGCTAGTGAAATTTATCATCACTTAAGGCAATCATCCTTGTCTCCAAAAGCAAGGCCCATCCTAATATTCTGTGTTGTTGGCTTTGGGTCAGATCAATTAACCAGAGGGGTAAGGAGAAGTAATTCCGCTTATTTATTGGAAATGTCTTACTGTTGGATCAGTCCTTAATTGTGATGGTGCTTTTAAAACATATACTGGAAATGCAGGTGGAGGTGGTGTCATAAGGGACACTCGGGGTCAGATGTGTTTTTGCTTTTGCACACTCTTATGATGTATCCTCATCACTTATGGCAGAGTGTAGGGCACTTCTAGATGGCTTACGCTGTGTTAAGGTTTTTGGTTTTAATGTGTCAGAGGTGAAATTGGATCTATGGTTCTTGTTTCAACTCTTAAGAGTGAAGGGTCGCAAGCCACCATGGTGTCTATGAGAATTTTGGGATGAAACTCTCAACCTTCTGTCTATATTTCACCCTAAGATACTCATGTATACAGAGAAGTGAACTCTCTTGCTGATTTTTTTGCTAACTATGGATGTCAAATGCATGGATCTTTCTACTTCCAAGATGAAATCTTCTTTCAGAGCTAAAGGCATTGCTCGCCTGGACAGAATCGGCTTGCCCTATATACGTTGTATAATATTCAGGGCTTTCTTTTCTTACCTTTCAATGGAGTTGTACTTGTATTTGAGGGGTAAGGTGGATGTCCCCCCTCAATCACTGATTATCTGTGCAATGAAATGCTAAGGGCAGCCCAGTGTCCTAGATAATTTCTGGAAGAGAGAGAGAGAGAGAGAGAGAGAGAGAGAGAGAGGTGGGGGGAGCTGGCATCGGAGGGGTAACCCTCTCCGGATCCCATAGTGAGAGAGAGGATAGGGAGAGAAAGAGAGAGAGGTGGGAGGAGTTGACATTGGAGGGGTCTCTCCCTCTAGCTTCGATAATGAGAGAGAGAGAGAGAGGAGCCACGAGCACCAACAACAGGGAGGGCCAGTCGAAGACAGACCCCTATTGGCAGCCGCGGAGCTCCAGTCCAAGAAACATAAGACGATGAACTTGATGACTAGGAATGCGGCGGCAGTGAGGACCAACTGTAAGGGGAGAGAGAGAGAGAGAGTCGATCGTTGTCGGAGAGGTCTCCTCCTCCGACTCCTACAATGAGACAGAGAGGGGGAGAGAGAGAAAAAAAGTAATTTCCTCTTCACTGTTACTTTCAAATAGAATTGTTTTAGATATTCATTTTTTAACATCTGTTTATTAAATGATTTTTTATGTAAGAGTTAGAATATTTCAGAATTTTAAAATAATAGTTGTAATTGAAATAACTTATTTGTACGGACTAAAAATATAAAACCTCAAAAAAAATTCTTCATACATAGCTAGTCGATGTTATTCACGCAAAAGGAATTCCTACCGAGTACGATAGATAGACATCGCAGTTAAAAAAAAATATTCGGTGAGTAGTTTACCAAAACGTTCATAGCTCCCGCTTTGTAGTGATGTGGGTGTTTTGGCCTCTTCTCCCTGGACACATAAATGAGATGTGGGACTCCATCCGGGAGGCCGTCGCTGTTCTCCCATATGACCTGTATAAATTAATGAACAAATATAATAATATATTCTTCACCGGCTACTTAAAATAATAGGACAATAAGAGGATATGTTACCTTAACAATACTTGGATGGTTCCCACGCTCAAACTTGGACAAATGTGCACCTTCGCCTTTCAAAGACTCCAACGGGGCACGAGATTCCTCATGTATCCTCCTGACGAGTTCTTCATACTTGTTCTAAACACATGTATACTGGCCGGTTAGTGTGTTTATGTATATACTTAATTACAATTAATCGCATAGATATCTTAATTAGGTCTGTTTCTCATGCATGTTTTGCTTGTACGTACTCACCTTCATCAGTTGCCAATCTCGGCGGAAATCGGACGACGGTGAGTGGGCGGCGTCCGGCTCACCGGCGAAGTACATAAATGGAGCTCGGACTCTAATCTTGTGCTTCTTGCAGAAGGGAACCCATGACCTCGCGAACTCCGCGGCTTCCACTAGCGCGTAATAGGTGATGGCGGAGCAGGCGTCGTCGGAGACGTAGCAAGCGAGCTTGTGGGCGGGGTACTCCACAGCCAACAACGATAGCACGGTGTTCACTGTTAGGGTTGGGGGCTCGAGCTTCGGGTCCGCCGTGGTCACAAACATGTCCACCGCTGGCAGGTCATCATACCTAGAAGAGTAACAGAGAGATTGGTATGCATTTTGAGGGGGTCATCAAAGCGATACATAACCCGCAAAAAGATCAATTCTTTGGCAACCTGCTCTATCGGATCGCCGGCAACAAAAGTTGCCTCTATGACTCACAACTTGGGTGTGTCAGAGGTTACTGTGTGTGTGTGTGTATTCTTAACATTTTGTCTTGCATCCACACGATGACAAATCTCGAGGGAGCTCCAACCCCCCTCCCCCCCCCCCCCCCCCCCCCCAAAAAAAAAAAAAAAAAAATCGTTGGAGGAGATGAATAATCTTAATAATTTCGATATCAGAAAAAAAGGTAGTCACAATAATATTTTTCTATGATGAGATGTAAGTAGTACATATAATTTCAGTAAAAAAAAGGATAAATTAATTAAGAATTCTTAATAGATATTTGACTTATTTTTTAGTCCCTGACAGAGTTGTAACTTATTACAGCAAGTGTTATCTCCTGTTACAGTACATGTTAAATCATGTTACAGTAAGGACCTCCCTATTACAGTCAGAAACTTCTAATTAATTTTTTCTAAAAAAAAAAATCTCTTTATAAGGAGAAATTCTTAGCATTTTGTCTTGCATCCACACCTGACAAAATTTCGAGGGAGCTCCAAGCAAAAAAAAAAAAAAAAATCACTGGAGGAGATGAATAATCTCAATAATTTCGGTATCATAAAAGAAGGTAGTTACAATAATTTTCTATGATGAGATGTTAGTAGTACATATAATTCCAGTAAAAAAAAGATCTCTTTATAAGAAGAAATTCTTAGCATTTTGTCTTCCATCCACACGATGATAAAATCTCGAGGGAGCTCCAAGCCAAAAAGAAAAAAAATGCGCTGGAGGGAGATGAATAATCTCAATAACTTCGGTATCAGAAAAAAAGGTAGTCACAATAATTTTCTATGATGAGATGTTAGGTAGTACATATATATTTTAGTAAAAAAAAAAAGAAGGAAGAAGATAGCCCTCATAATTTCTCTTTCATGTGGGCCAATAGACTGTAGAAGTGATCTACAACCTCTCTCGCACCGAGCGTTGATATACTTAAATCCGTGCAAAGACTTTAATTTCTAAAGAAATTAAAATCCAAAGTCTCCATCAGGTTGTGATTGTTTAATCTTTTGGGCCGTACATCCACATGATCCCACGTATGGACGATTGAATTCTTTGGGAAAGAAATACGAGATGTGCATTAACATGGACACATTCACTAGACTTGTAGATATGGAGATTTAAAAGGTGGAGTGCTGGATATATTAAAAGCCTCCTTCGCATATGACACAATTTTAATGGACATATTTATAAAGTTAATATATTTTTTGTATGTGTATTAAATATTTTTCTTACGAAAATTTTTTTTTTAAAGATCTAATCTAACAATATTATTAATTTAAGAAAAAGTACTGAAAGAAGACAAGTGCCTCGTACAACACATTGGGGCTTAGGCCAAGATTGTGAAGGTCAGCCCAACTGAGTAAAAATTGACCTAAACCAGGAGAAAAAAAACTCTAAGCTTACATGGACGACTTATCCCAAGAAAAGATACGCCGAGCATAGCATGAGAGCGAAAACTTGAGCGACGAGCGCAGCGTACTACATCATCCTCTTCAAATTCTCGATCAGATTCCTCTAATAGATGGACTCCAAAGCCCCAGACATGAAGATGTTTTTGGATTTAGAGAGATCAGAAATAGAATAATATTACCCACGGGCGTCGCTTCTGCCAAAACTTCTACTGTAACCTAAAAGTGATATATAATAGCTGGAGTGGAAGACTCCTGCATGAGGCTAGAAAGAGATCACGGGGTGGTAGTAAGCAAAACCTAACACCCCTTAATTCACGATTCAGACGTGAAATGATCACTTTCCAATATGATCCAGAAGAAGAATTGCCCAAAGGAGATGGAGAGTGACCCAATTTAGAATCTTAATTTCCCTCCAATCTTAGACTCCTAATTACGTAAACCTTTTTAATTTTTCCATCTGAATTTTTTTATTAGGATCCGATTCCAGCAGCGCAGTTTTGTGGAATATGAACTAAGATAAGTTGATCTTTCAGCCTTAGTGGAAAGGCCTTGAGAAGATCCATGGGTGTCTTTGTGAACAGCGGAAAGCAGAGGCGACTGCAGGTTGATGCCATTCGACATGATGGCTGACCGACTGATCAGCCGTCCAACAATCCTGGCCAACAGGAAGCACCTCTGCTATATATATGTTCAGCCAAATGAGATCGGTCGACCATTGTGGCGGACTGATCGACTGAATTTGGAATTGAATGTTAGGATCTCTTTGCTCTTGCCTCTGGGATTTAGCTGCATCTCACTTTGAGCATATATAGACGGATGCCCTTAAATAATTATGCATTTATTCATATGATCATCACTTTGACCATTGGGGGCTCCAGCTTCGGTCGGCCGTGGCGACAAACATATCGACTGCCGAAGGTTGTATATGGCGAGGAACTCAATCACCACTAAACCGGCCCTGGGCGAATAAAGAAGAAATTAAGGTCTCCTTCCCACTTGATCAAGCCCCTCACTGGATTCTCCACCACGTACATGGCCAACCAACTTTAAATAATCCCCTACTTGCTACACTTATAAATATAATCCCCTACTTGTGATGGACATATACATACCTCTTTGTGATGCGCTCCGGGTACGTTATGCACTTCACGGGGTCCACTTGGCATTCATGTTTAGAGCCACGAACGCGAACCATGATTCGCACAGGAAGCAGCACGCCAGACGGTGCCGTGGCTGTGCAGTGAGGAGAGGCGGCAATAGAGTTGAGCGATGAGGAGGAAGAGGATTACGAGATCCGAGGCCCTCTTGACGTTGTTCTTCACGGGCACTCTTTCTTGGAGAGGCAGAGCCTCAGAGACGGCGCCCATGTGTGTGTGCCTGTGCGCACGCCCACCCCCACGAGTGAGAGAGAGAGAGAGAGGTGTGTTAAGGCAAAGAGGAGGCTACCGTCGGTTGCCTTTTTTATAGAAGAAATGTTGTTCTCTTTTCAAGATTGCTTTTACATCACTCGATTTGTGTTTTGTTCGTTTGTTCGATATTTGTACGAGTCTGTGGAAGGTGCGGGCTGTCGTAGCGGGCGGCGACCTCATCACGTCACCTCCAATTGAAATGGGTGAGCTCTTTGTCAATGTACGTGTGTGTATATATATATATATATATTAGTTTTATGACTATGTATTGTATAAAAAATTGTGAGATTTAAATTAATAACTTTATAAGTAATATAAGTAATATTTTTTATTATTTATGAAGTAGATTTTGAAGAAATTGTGAATTTTTAGAAATAAAGAGATATTTAATGAGAAAGAAAAGAGAGAAAAATTATATTACTAAATTTTTATTAATTTAGAAGAGTAAGAGTGAGGTTGAGAATTTTTTAGACGTTTAAATATTTTTGAGAAAATTTATAGAGAGAAAATTAGAAAGAGAAAATAAAAAATAATTATTTAATTTATTTAAATTACCTATATTTCTATTTTTAAGAAGATAATCTGATAGATGTTATATAAAAAATAAAATTATCTTTGATGCAACTACGTAATAACAACCAAACTGAATTATATTATATTATTATATATAAGATGAAATATACGGGAACACCAATAATTTGAGGATCGAGTCGATGCAGATTCTCCCCGCGAGGGTAATTCGGACAAGGTCCGTGCATCTTGTCCACATGACATGCTGCCGTACGTAAAATTTTAAAAAAGAGAGAAAAATTAATCATTAATGATGGAACTATACCAACTAGCTTCTCATTCGGTGCAGAGCATATGATTAGAGTGTTGAGAGGTAGGTGAGGAGGTCTTTGCGGAGCAATCAAAGTCCCGACGTTACCAATTAGAATTATCATGACTCCTCCCGATTCATAGCGATCTGAGTGTTTTTGTCCTGGGGAAGTTCTCTGGGGCTTCTCTCTCTAGACTTTTCTAGAGAGAGAAGCACTGGGATTTGGTTGGGTTTGCCCGGTCTTCGTCTTCCCCGTTGGGAGGGGCAAAGCCCCCTCCCCCTCCCTCTCCTCTTCGTCTCTGTCCCCAGCCCCGGCTCTGCCGTTGTTCCTGCTCGGTGGTGCCCGTACCCTCCGCCCCTTTGCCATTGCAAATTCGCAGGGGATCCTCCTCCGGCTCTGTCTTCAGCGCCGCTCCAGTGGATATCTGCCTCCGGCTCTTCTCCATCAGCTTTCGTGGTTCCGGTTCGGGAGGAGTTCCCCCCGCCCCGTCACCGTTGCGGTGGCCATTTTGGGTGCCGATCTTGCTGCTCCCACTTTGGTGGGAGGCTTTTGTCTCCGTAGTGAAGGGTTCCCCTTTTCTGTGGAGGGTTTTTGTTCCGACAATGTCGGTAGATCAACCGCATCCCGGCAGTGGTTACCTTGTCTCGTTTGTGCCTTCTTGTTCCAGGTTAATGTTCATGAATGTTATTGGAGCAGACTCCCTCGGCTCCTGTGAAGTCTCTGTGGGTGATGGTGGTCGCCAGTCCTACTCCGCCCCTCCGTTTTGGGGGACTCTCCGCGCCTGACTTCCGTTTCTTCGGAGTTCGGCCACGGCTTAGTTTCTTTGTTTCTGTTGTTCAAGGTTTGGTCTGGGGTGGGAAAATGTGAAGGAGCTCTCAAGATTGTTCAGATGAGTTTCTTCCCTTATGCTTCGTCTCAAGATCCCCTTTGGTGGGATTCAGACGTATTCTATCTGGGTTTGGCTCGTGTGTGGGGTTTATCCGCACTATCCTCGTTGATGTGCGTCTGCCGACCCCCCTTTTCGTTGCACAGTAGATTTGCAGCCCGTGATTCGTGGAGAGAAATTTCCTGGCAATCTGGATAGTGCTCTTTTCGTGCCTCTTCCTATCTGGCTGGAGTCGGAGGATCGTCTTCATACTGAAGCTTTGATCTTTGATGGTTCTTGTTCTATGTGTTGGCTATCTACTTTCTCCCTTGTCTCTTGTGTGTGAGAAGGCATGGGTGCTGTTCTGCCCCTTACTTTTATGCAGGGTATGATCTGTTCTTCATCTTTCAACTATTGTACTCTATACCCAGCTGCTCTTTTACCCTTCTTCTCTATTATATAACATCTCATCTACTTGTCCAAAAAAAAAAAGTGTTTTTTTGTCCTGTTCTGTAGGGTCACATCAATGAACGTGGGATCTCATCCATCAGGCCGTCCTCATTCTCTCGTGAATTTTTTTTACGATAATGCTATGTGCCGGAAGCATAGAGAAGCGTCGTGCTCTTCTACAGCGCGTCATATAGAGGAGCAGGCCCCCCAGCGTATTAATATATTTTTTATTTTTTATTTTTTTAAGAGTAGGCCCAGCGCATTAAATACGTATTTTTTTTTCTACCTTCAAACAGTGCATACAAATATTTTTATAGTGCACACAAATATCACAATAGTGCATACAAATAGTATAAAAATTTGTGTGCATTTTTATACTATTTGTATGCACTATTGTGATATTTGTATGCACTATTGTGATATTTTTATGCACTAGATAGGTATTTGTGTGCACTGTTTGAAGCTAAAAAAAAAATAGTGCACACATATCCTTCTAGCGTATATAGATATTTGTGTTACAGATAGATATTTATGTGCACTATAAAGATATTTGTGCGTACTGTTTTGAGGGTGAAAAACAAAAAAAAATAAAAAGCGCATTTAATGCGCTGGGGCCCCGCTCCTCACATGGCGCGCTGTGGAGGAGCACGGCTCCATTGCGCTTCCCTATGCTCTCGACACAGTCAGGAGCATTGTATTTCTCTTTTTTTATATATATTTAAAGATCTTCCATTGAACCATTAAAATCAGATTACATGACACAGCGGAGAATACATACGAAGGGAATAAAAGGATAGATATATAAACTGCATGGAAAATGAGCTTGAAGAGGGAAAAACCAACTACAATAGAGAAATACTTGTCATTTATATTTTTTAGCCTTCCCATTGTTGTTCTTAGTTTAATTTCACTGGTGCGTTTATTATAATTATTATTCTTCTTTATACGTTATTTTATCTAATTGGTGGGGGTAAGAAGATCGATTTTTGTTGAGTTCATGATTCCGTCAGATTTATCTTACTTTTACAGATAAGGACTCGCGAGTGATCAAAGAAGATGTTTTCCTCTCATACCAGCAGTTCATTAATGTACTTTCTCAAGATATGTCCCATAAAATATGTACTTTGTATTTGTGTACTTGTATTATTATTTTGAGACATTTGTACTAATTAAGTAAATATTATATAAGTTAATTTTTGTTATAATTACTTCACTTTCTTATATCTTCCCACATGTGGATGGCTCAACGAGAAATAAAACTTTAACAGGTTGCAAATTGCGAGTTGCTATATAAGATACATGGATCTAGTGGAGAAGGTGCGGCAACGTAGGGCAATGGATGAAGAGAAATGCTAGGTACTTAGACGCTTAGGTACCAAACACTTGGGCGCGAAACAGCAGTTGGATGGGGTGAAACTTAGGACTGTTCAAACTATAGTTCAATTTGAAAAATTGAATCGAAATGAACTTGTTGACTAGGTTGCAAGTTCAGAGGAGGGGGTGAATGGATTGCTAAAAATATTTCTATAATTTTTTCTGTGAAAAGATTACTTTGACAAGAAACATTAAAATCAAATGTTAGAGTTAATAAAAATGAAGATAGAATAAAAGCATTCAGAAGAACAACAGAAATTTATCCTAGTTCAGATCTCCTATTACAAGGAGTCCTATGTCCAGTCCCCAAGTAATAACTTGAGATTCCACTAACTAGGGTACAGTCTCCCTTAAGGACACTTACATATCCAGCAGCAGCTGACATTCTCTTCACTACATAAAGAGGTAATACACCATCTGTTACAACAGGTCTTCTTTTTTACAAAAGGGAAGCAACCACCCACTCCACAGCAGGTCCTCTCTTCACAGATGAAGAGGAACACTCAAGAAGAGTAAAGAGATGATGGCCTCTACACCAAGCTTATAGCAAATGCTTGATCTGAGGCGAGGTCTGAGAGACAATAGATTTACACCAGGAAGGAGTTCTCTCATATCTAAACAAGCTCTCCAACTCTAGAAGATAAGAAAGAACAATGCTTTTTGGAGAGCAAAGAGTAGGAGAGTTTTTCTAATGAAGGAACGAGCTCTTCTTTCTTTTTATTTTCTTCAAGTTAGTTACCATGGTGTCAACATACTTCTATTTATCTTCTCTTGAGGAAGTATCCGTTGAAGTGTCTGTTGTTTGTCATCTTGAAACACGTTAGCTATGTCTGGTCCTATGTAGGATTCAAGAAAATTTGCAGTCATTAATGCTTAGATAGAGACCCAGAGAGAGAAAGATCATCTGGATATCCTCTTTGCTTCTGTCAACGTGACAAGCCCACATTGT
>JACBKR010004562.1:0-23166 GCA_014218235.1 Colocasia esculenta | reverse complement strand
AGGAGATAGCTCCATCCTCGGCCGGGAAAAGAATGATGCCGCAGATGCAGATGGCGGTCGCTTTAGCAATGGCAAGGTGATTCCCGGTTCGGCGTTTGCATTGGGAAATGACCCACTGAGCATTGGAAGGAGGTGGATGAAGGACCTACTTGTCATGCTATTCAGATCCGTCTCCTCGTGGTGATCTCACCCATGATTCCCCACGCATTGATAGGCGCCATGGTATGGGAGAGAGCATACTCTTCGTCGCGCTTGTACTTCGGGAGGCCGAGCATAATCTCCAGCTCTTCCAGCAAGATTGTAACGCCCCGACGCGGAATATTGGAGCGGACCTACAGTTTAAATAGTACAGAGTGAGGAAAATAAATAACAAACCATTGTACAACTTGATAACACCAAATAACTCCAATTTCATTAATAATCCACAATCTCCATTACATTCATTAATAACTCATCATCTTCATAAACTAACTAATACATCAACGTATCAGAGCCAAAACTAGGGCCCAGAGTACTTTATTCAAAATCAAACTATTACATAATGACTAACTGACTCACTAACTCTTAACTATACTAACAGACTACTACTAGATAGCACTGGTTGCTGAAATGGTCACTCCTGAGCATCTCTCTCAATCCTGTCCTCATAAGTGTGGTCGTCTCCATCTGACTCACCAGAACACATTAAATAAATACGCAGGATGAGCGAATAACGCCTAGTAGGACTTAATATCTCATGAACACAAGCATGCTTTAAATAGTTAATGTCTTAAAGGCAGGTTAACTAGAGAGTAAAGTCATGTAGAGCATGTCACGATAACGAGAGAACAATAGCAACTGGCACAGGGAAAATAGTACAACGAGAACGATAATAGAATGGCCATGTAACGTTATAACATGTAAATTACACAACGGTGCACTAGTAACGATCACGCTTGCACTTGTAGAGATAGTACTTTGATTGTCATAGATTAATCTAGATAGTAAACTGGCGCTGGATGCATGCCGTAAGACATCCTTGATCATTTTAACTCCCATGGGCACTGGCACTTTTCAGGCGCTCCTCCCAGGACCTGATCGGGCCCTATTGCACTGGCATTAGTCATTTCTTTATCTTAGACAATCACACGAATGGCAATAGAGTACCAAGAAGAGATAAGAGAGTACTAGACGAGATAGATGAGATAGTAGAGAGAACGTGAACAGATGAGAGGATATGGACATTAGATGAGATAGAGACAATTCCGTAAACAACATGAAATTTTGATAGTAACGGTTGCACAGCACCAGGTCGGGTGCCGGCAGTCTGGTAGAAGTCACAACCACCCTTAGTAGTGCCTATACACGGGTCAGGTGGTCTGGCGTGAACCCAAGACAAGAAGGAATACACTAAGGCATGGATCGTACTGATCTCTAATGTGTATCGGGATTTGGGGTACAACCAGCTCGTTGACTAAGGACGTGCGCCAAAGCCAAGAAGACTAACGGAGGTCTTGACAAGGATTCCTAGTCCAGTCGAGAGTATTCCCGGTGGAGAGGTGGTCCAAGTCAAGAGAAAGTGTGTAGAAACGGGTCCGTCGTGCCTCGAGTGCTCGAAGCCGAGGGAAAACGATAACAGTATTTAAAATGCTCGTATAAAACGAAAAAAATTGTATTTAATAAAATAGAGAATTTAGTAATTATTTCACTAAATTACCGAATACATTATTGCATAATTTATCAAGGTCAAATGGCATTTAATAATGTTGTGTGTGTAAGTGTAAAGAAATCTTGAGGATATGACAAGTTGTGCAAATGTCATTTTAAATAATTAAATTTATATCATTAATGCCATTTATTAATTTATCAAGCCGAATTAACTATAACATGGGTTAATCAGGCTAATTAAAGGGTATAAAGCCTAAACATCAGGGCATATGCACAAATTTTCATTCTGGTCGGATTCATGAAAACGCGGCGGACTTACCCGTCGCGATTCAAGTCGTGACGGGGCGGTCGGGCGCGACACGGGCCTGGCCGATCTGGCCCGGTCCGGAGTGAATCGCGGCGGCTTATGCTGCCGTGTTCTTGACGCGACGCCATCGGCCGGCGCGACCCCGCTGATATCGCGGCGGATCGCGCCGTCGCGATACCAAGTGGGTTTGCCCTTTTCCCTTTTTCCCAGGGCGAATCCTCTATGATACATGGACATTCTAAATTCCATATAAAATAGTACGATGATCCAAAAAGTACGAAACCAATTTTAAACGAAAGTAGACATATAGATCTATCAACATGCACGATTGATTTGAAAATAGACAAGGTTTAGACATGCATTGATCGGGTTACGTTTCAGTGACCTAAATAGGAGCAGTCAGGGTTCAACGAATTAATTGAGATGAATACATGATGAAAAATTCCAAAACTAGGGGCGTTCAAAAGCTAACAAGATGTAGTATTATGAAAATTTTATCATGATCTGAAGTCAAGTATAAACGGGGTTCACAAGCAAACATGAAGGGTCAAGTGCATGTATCTGAAAGGGATTCAAAGAATAATTCTCCCTCATGGGAGATCGAATAGAACGAAACTAGAGACATTGAAAGCTAATGCACTGTAGTATCAATGAGAATTTTCTCATAGTATGGGAACAAGTACGTGCGGGGGATTAGAGAAAACATGAGATTTTAGGTTCATGGTAACAGTAGAGATTCAAGCAATAAATTCGCCCAAATGGATGAGCAAAATGCAACGAAACCATAGGGCTTTTGAAGAGGTACATGAAGGCTACCTAGGATAAATTTTACACGATTTTTTCTTGAGAGATTGCCTACCTTTTGTTGAAGCAAGAAGAATCCTAATTTGGAGACGAAAAATGATGAAGAAATCCGAATTCCAGCCCTTCTCCTCCACGCTCCTCGTCCAAAAATCGCCTCCTCTTCGTCACCCAATGCTCAGCCACGTTCTATGGGTTGCTAGGCCGAGTTTTGGATGTTTTGTTTGCTTATTAGAGTCCTTACCCCCTTCTAAGACTCCTCCTCCAAATAACTCCGAATTTCCTTAATTATCACCTTCCTTCCTAGCATTTATCCCCATTTTGGACAGATGAGAGGTCAAATCTCGTATGTAATAGGTTAGGGTAAGTGTAGGACTCTTTTTAGGATAGATTTGAGTTGTTTTCATAGTTATCTTACCTTTTTCTATTTCCTATTATTTTTACTCCGATTTTAGTCTAATTCCTCTCATTCCATGTGGGCTCTTCACTATTAGGCCCATTCAACCTTGTTTGGATCATTTATGCAACCCATTACTAATTCAACTTAATGGGTTATGATTAACGTTTTTAAATTCTAGTTACTCCATTTTATTCTATTTTAATTCTATTAACTCAAAAAATACTATTTTATTTAGAATTAAAAATCAGAGTTGCTACAAAGATGGCCGCCTCGAATTTGGGGAAGATGAAGGTGTGGGTTTGCGGATGCCACAGTTCCACCAGCGCCGTAATGCTATCCACATGTGCGCGAACTTGTGGTACTGTTTGGCAAGCACGAACACCGTAGATAACCCCCACTCTTTCAAATGCCGGATAGATGCGGGCGGGAGAAGCTCGATCATGGAGATAACCATGGCACTTGGAGAACCTCCTTTGGCCAGGTAGAATCTAAAGAGATGAAGAAGAGAGAGTCTAAGAACGGGGAGGAAGAAGAAGAGCTAAACAGAGCAAAATTTCAGAATTTAAAAGAAGAGAGAGTACTTACTTGGAGCTCGGGCGCATGCATATGTGCCCCGAGATCGAGGAGAGCTGTTGGAGCTTGGCATAAGACTTCCTAGCTTCTTTGGGACCGGAGTAAGGGGGGATCTCCTCTTGAAAGGCAGAAAGTGACCTCTTCATGGCTACAAGAGAGAGAAAATTGAAGAAGAGAGGAAGCAGGGGGAGAGCTGCGAGATTAGCACCCCAAACCACCTATTTATAGAACTCTAGGGGGTGCAAACCATCCTAACCCCGCAACTAGGTGATGTGATAAGATTAGGAGAGGTTTAGGAGTCCTATTGGTAATCTAGAAGTCTTAGGATAGACATAAACTTGAGTCTTTTGCGTTTTCAGGGCTCGGTTCGAGTCGCGACGCTGAGATATGACGCGACAAGGTCGCGACAGGGGGTGCCGCGACTATGTCGCGGTCTCCTAAGGCATCGCCTCTCTATCTGTTGTGATGTTCCATGTCTGTGCTTAGTATATTAGTTTGTTTGATTATGTTTGTGTATATATTGTTATTTTGTGCTTATTATGTGTTATTGTCAAAAAAAAATCAGAAAATCACAAAAAGGAGGTCCTCTTTCTTTACTCCCTGCATTACTATATGGTTATACCTATTATATCATTTCAAGGACCGGCTGGTTCTCAATGTGCTTTGGGATTTGAGTTCCCTTTACCAAAAATGTGATAATCTAGGTGCACATTGTTAATCATTGGATAGGCCGTTGAGTTGGGTAAATTCGGGGACGATGGATTCAGGCCTGCACTGCGGTTGTAGGTAGTCTCTTGACCGTTCCTATTTGGCTTAACAATATTATCCTTGATATATTTTCTATTTTCTCCTTTTATTTGCATTTGTTTTGATGATATCTTTTATTTTAGCCCAGCATAGATCATGTAGGACTTTGAGCTTTCCTGATTCGTTCCCGACTATTGATGAGCTCTTGTTGAGTGCCCAAATCCTTCATATTTCAAGCAAGAAAATCCAATTCCACTCTGAATCAGAAGGTTTGCCTCGAGTGAGTTGTTCCCGCCAATTTGACAAGAACTTCCCTGTCTGGATTCTCTATCAAATTTTCATCCTGTTCCTTTGATCCGTTTTGGTTGCGAAACGCTCCCAGGACAGAGTCATGAGTTACCTGTCTGGCACGCACATGTCCCTCCGAAACGAAACTTGTAGGCCAGCCAATCGGCTAGGGTACCTCTCAATCGAGGGGTTGATCGTCCTCTTCTTTTCCTTCTCGTCCAGACTTTTACTTTTCTTTACATTTTGCTCGAGCAGCTAACTCGGGGCTTTCACGAAGATTCCATTGTTTGATAGTTAGACCGTGTGTCTCTCTACCTTGGCTCCCACTTTTCAGTCCACTCCGCATCATTTACGTTCCGCCGTCACTTCGTGACGCCTCCACTACACTTCCGCTTCGTTTTCTTGCAAAGTGGAAGCCAAGGAGGGGCAATATGTAGACACACGATTCTGACTAATAAGTTGAACTATATTTCTTGCTATCCTAGTGAGCCCCTAGTTGGTCACTCACCTCGAGCCCATCATTAGCCTTGTTTTGAGCCCATTAACAACTCAAATTGTGAAATCCACCCATTATCATTTGGAGAAAGTCCTTGGACCTAAATAACTCTTATCCTTTCATATAATTGGCTGATAAATTCACAGATAATTGACTTCCTTGACGCGTCGTATCGTAGCGCCGCTCTCAGTGTCGCGATGCCACGGGCCACCGCGACAGCCCATGTATATTCATGCACGTGGGCATACTGTCGCGACGTCCCATTCCGTCGCGTTAGCATGTCGCGGCCGTACGATACGTCGCGACAGCAGCTGCGCACGTTGGCCTCCGCAACCACCTCCTATTTATCCTCCTATGGCTTTATCCCTATCTCCAAACAATATCTCAGCCTTTGGGGAGAGGTTTGAGGCTTGGGGACTCTCTTGGAGCTCCCTTGGACTCTCCCACACGAATTTTAATGGGATTTATCTCTCATGTGGATTATTAATCATTTTAAGAGGATATTCTCTCTCTAAAAGTCTATATGAGCAAGGCCTTCTCCTAATGGACGGGAGAGCCCCAATTTTCACCCCGGAGGGCTGCCGAATTTCCACTGACCTGTACTTAGACTTGGAGCTCTCCCATTTCCTCTCTTCCCTCACATTCTACCTCACAAAAGCTTGCTATTTCATCATCCATGGAGCGTGGAGCGTGAGGACGGCGACTCCTACCTTTCCAGAAGCTATTGCATGACATTTGGGACGACATCCACGCCAGGGAGTCGCCCTAATGGGGCTCATTCCTCTCTTCTCCCTTTTTTCTCTATTTTCATGCATTTTATTTTATTTCTAGATAGGTGCATCCTTTCCCATTCCCACGTTTTCCACATACCCAAGGGTTTAAAACCACCCCAGGTTCGTTCCCACCATGCTTTCTATTTTCTTTCATTTTGGAATAGATACTACGCTTAACTGTTCTAATAGGGCTTTTCTTTTTTACTTTTATTTGGCAGGCACCCAAGCGAGATCCCACGAGGAGCTCTCTGTAGACACGCGAATTTTCCCACTGCGGGCAAGTTTTCGAGTGCACTGTAACGCCCAGTGACCCTTCTTTGCCTTAAAAGAGTGTTTTCCCATCTTTCTGGATGTCATCCATTCTTTCTCGGTGCTTTCCCAAGGGGGTCGAAGGAAAATTAAATCGCGTTCGCCACACTGGACGCGTATCTTGAACGCCTTGATAATCGTGTCCAAAACGGTGGACGCGTCACTGAACCGCCCTTCTAATCACGTCCGGAATCCCGCCGCGATTCTTCGAACCGCCTATCAAATCGCGTCCGGAATCCCTGCCGCGATTCAGAGTCTGACAGCGGCCCGGAAAGTCGTCGCGCGCAGGCCCGCAATCATGACAAAATCCCAGAATCGCATCCGTCTCGGACGACGCGATTCAGAGAAGTCAAATCAACGCCCCGTCGGCTGACAGCGCGCAGGGGAGTCGGTTGCCTCGAAACCATGCGAGTCTAAACGCGGTCCAGTGTACTGGACGCGATTTTAAGGCGGTTCAACAATTTGCGCTTATCAACCGACCTTCTTAATCGTGGCCGGCAGAGTCGACGCGATTTACAGCTTTAATTACGGCGGCTGTCCTGGACGCGATTTTGCCCTAGAACCTAAAAACTCAACCAGCAGCCTTCTTTCCAATCTGGGTTGGCGATTTGCTTCGGGGGAGAGGGTTTTAGAGAGAGAGAGAGAGGGTTTTTAGAGAGAGAAAGAGTGAGATTTTAGAGAGAGAGAGAGAGAGAGAGAGGGAGGGGAGTTCTTCGCGGCGGAGCCCTGCCTCATCGCCGTCTTCCTCGCCATCCCCGTCCTCGTCTCCGGCCCGACGTCGCCGTCTCCTCGCCATCGCGCACATCCAACGGAGGCGGCTCGTCGTCTTCCCCCTCTCGTTGTCCTCTCTGGCTACGCCGTCACGCCGTCCGACTACCTCGGGAAGCACCCCAGTTTTTCTTTCCTCCGGACCCCACGTGGTCCTTTCATTTTCGTTTGGCTCTACGTTGCCCCTTTCCATTTTACACATTACATGCATGCACACACATCATACCTTTTAGTTAGAGTTTTAAAAGCCACCACAAAAGGTGTGTTCTTCCCCTTTCATTTATGTCATTTCATTTATTTTTAGGATTTGTATACTGCACATCCGCCTAATCCGCTTCTCATTTTTGTTGTCTTTTTTGCAAGGTAACCGAGCTGAATCTCCTTTGCGGCGGCCGGGGAAGGAGGAGGAAAAAACCCACCGCACCACACATCCCGCTTCTTTTCTAGGGTAAAAGGTACACGTCACCTCCTTTCCTACCCGTCCCTACTTTTGGTGCTTTTTAGGAAAAGTACTGGCGATCGCGTTTTCATTTCTTTATTTCCGTGTGGAGACGATCGTTTTTTCGTCCTCCTCGGGACGGGGAAATAACCGCATCCACACTCTCGTCTCTAGCCGGCTGGAGGACGGGAAGAAGGTCCTACTCATCATCTCCCGCACAGAAGAGAACGCGACGGCGGAGGGCGACGCGACACAGAGACGCGTCAAGGGCAACCGACGTGTTATCAGCCTCGTCGCGGTAGGTAGCACTACCGCGTCACTTCTCTCTCCTTTTCCTAGAGTAGTTAGCCCACGTCATTTCTTTTCGTTAGTCAATTACCTAGGTGGCGATCACATCCATGTTTCCATGCTATTTGATTTAGTACATGTTCGCGTGTTGAGGGGGGGCACAATCCTCGTGATTACAATATGTTACCCCTCCTTGGCTGTGTTGCTTGACCAATGGGGATAGTGGTGGTGCATGTAACACCCATAATTTAAATAATAATATTGAACATTAGAAAAGATATTGAGTACCATAAAGATACAAGAACATGATTGCGTTTGAATCCAGAATCTTTCACATAATTAATGGATTCCAGTACTGTCTTCAGATGTATGCACTCCGACAGGGCGTCATCAGAATTCGGTAACGAAAATGAAATCTAACAACACCATAATTACTAGAAAAATATACTAATCTCAAAAATAAAAATATCCAGACTTATTGATGCACAGATATCCAGATTAAGCCGATATAATGATTTTTGGAATAATTTTCACTCGACGAAAAACTAATCCAAAAAATTAAACTAAAATCATCATAATTCGCATCACCTCTTAATAAGCTTATATCTGAAATTTCATCTCAATTGATATCATTTATGTATGAAATGAGTGGACCAAAGAACTTATATGAATTAAAATTGAATTACGTAACCATTTACGTAATTGGGTTACGTGTGTGATTACGTGTGTGGGGTGGCTACGTGTTGGCTATGGGTGATCCTTATCCAAGGATGGTCGGGGGATGATAAGTATCATCCTCTGATTATAACCCCCCCCCCCCTCTAGTTTTTCTTCCTACGTCTTCTTCTGCTTCTTCCACTTTTCTTCTTCTGCTGCTTCTTCTGCTTCTTCTTCTTCTTTTTCTTCGTTTCTTCATACTTCTTATTCTTCTTCACCGCTTCTTCCTGCTACCACCACTATGCAAAGAAAGAGAGAAGAAGAGAGAGAGAGTAGGTGCAGAGGAAAGTGGAAGAGAGAAAATAGGTGCAGAGGCAAAGAAGAAGAGAGAGAGAGAAGTTGCTGAGGTGAGAGAAACAAGAGAGATAAGAAGCTTAGGAAGTTCATCCCCACCTGACGGCCATGCCCAACTGATAAGTAGGTTCCTCTCTATCTTTCTTGATTGTTCACTTCTATTCCAAGTATTTGGACCGTGTGATTCGAGTTTCTATGATTCTAGTTTTTACCGGAATCGATCGATCGATTTCCGAATTTCGGTCGATTGATTCTCTCCATGCATCCGTGACCAAGCTACTGGCTAGGTTGGTCGATCGATTTCTCGATTTTGGTCAACCGATTCTTCATCACATCCAGGACGAAGCTACTGGCTATGTTATAATTGATGTTTCATTTACTTAAGATATTGCATGTAAATAAGGAAGTACCCCCCATTTGAATCTAATTAAAATATCAGAAAAATTATATCTCTTACTAATAAAAAGTCAACTCTCCCACCGAAGAAGAAAAAACACAATTTTGACGATTCCATCAAAATAGCGTCTTTCTGATTTCAAATAAACCTAGTAGAATGCTAAAAATTCAAGGTCCGACGAAAAATGATAAACATGCATATGACTTCTCAAGGGAGTCCCTCTCCTACTGAAAAAGAAGTCAAACATGCTCATCCTTTATTTTACATTAATAAGACTTTCACATGATATGATATTATTTCCAATGTTGAATAGAATTAGTAATTGAATGATTCGATCGGCCATATATATTGATTTCATGACTATCTTCGTGATGTACTCTTCCGTTGATTTTTAGTTTTAAGGCTTAACATGTTAAGTAAGTCTAAGTACACATCACAAGCTATTCTCTAAAAGCCTAAAAAGGAGTAGAAAATATTACATGATATCTTCAGAACTTGTAAGTTTAGACCGTCTTGTAACTACGACCAGTGTTTTGACATGGTAATATGTTTGAAATTCTATTTAGCATCTGATTTGCAACCGACTTGATACATCGACTCCGATTGAATTTTGAAAGTCCAATCTCGGCTATGAATTACACCTCGAATTTGGTTCACTATCATAAACCTCAGAGCAATTGTCCAGTTAGAATATGAAAAGATATTAAGATTACAATGTCCCAATACATGATTTAATGTCCACTGCTGGTAGTAAGTTTGTAGTTTTCTGTGCTTTTTAGTACAGTTTTCATATGAGTTTTTATATGTGAATTGTGTGTGTATAGTTGATTAGATTAGTAATTGTGGATAATGGCAGAGAAATGGTATGGTTGGTAGAGTAGTATGTGTAATTATTGGATTATGTTAAAATATAATGATCAAAGATTCTTTATCATAGAAATTGAAAGAATTAGTGAGTTTAGTTATGAAATTCGGTAAAAAGTATTTTACTGAAGATCAGAGTTGTGGAGAAATGTATAAAGTAATGATGTGAGGGAACAATAGAAGGAATTGTGTTGCAATGAGAATAAGGTTTTGTGATTAGAACTGTTAAATGAATAAATTGTGGTTGAGAATTGTAGCAGAGATAGTCATTGTTTGAGATTTATATTAATAAAGTGTTAGAAGTTGCTTAGATAATAGTGTGATTAATGGCATGTCAGGTTTGAAATGATCAAGTGAGGTAGTCTAGCTTGAGATGAGAGGCTGGTAAACAGAGGAGCAATGATTAAGATAATCCTTAAGTGTGATTTGTGATTAAGAATAGTTGTAATAAAGAGTTTAAGAGCAATACTATTATGAATAATAAGGATAATAGAAAATGTGATATAGAAACTCATGTAAGTGGATGTAAAGGTGACGGTTGGCTAAAGAGAAAGTAAAGGAGCAGTGGAAAAGTCAGATTTTTCCGAGAATTTTATAAGAGAAAGGTGTTTGTTAATAAAAGGCAGTAGATAAAGATTTTGCGAAAAAAATTTGTTAAAGTTGTTGCAGTGTTAAAGATAAGAATAGTGGTGCCAACATTTGTGTATAGATTGTGGAAGCAGAGAAGGGAAATTGGTGTTAGAGGTAGATTGAAGTTAAAGCTAAATAATTAAAGTAAGTGAAGCTATGTAAGTTAGAATGGGCAAGATTAAGTCCATTGAAATGTAATGGGGAATAGTAAAGCGGATATGAATAAATATTTGTGAATGAGTTGTAATAGTGAAAAGATTGTTGTATAAATGGCATCTGGAAATTAGTCAGCTAGCAGACTAGTTAAAAGAAATATTTTGCAGAAATGGTGTTATGTTATTGATAGTAAAGATAAAGTTTAGTATTATGATCAGATGAAGAAAAAGAATGTGTTAGATTATAGAATAGTGATAATTTAATGATTCAGGAAATGTGCAATAAGAATTTGCGTAATGATATGTAGCAAGGTGATTTGGATGAATAAATGAATAATGTTATGTGAATATTTATAGAATTTGAAGTAAAGCTATAATAAACCAGTTAAGGAGTAGTGAACAGATCAAGGCATAGTGAAAGAAAGTAGAAAAAGGAAGAGTGATATAATCAGTTTAATGGTAAGGAAATTTGAGATTTCATGTTAGATAGTTAAGCAATCTTTGAATAAAGGTAAAGGTGAATTTTCGGGTATGTGTAGTAATGAGAATAGAAAATGTGAAAAGATATGAATTAAAATTTGTTAAATTGATTTGAGAATATTGTTTGAAGCAAGAAAAATATATAAAGGGGAAAGTATATCAATATTGATATATGCCAAGATTTAGAATTTAGTATGAAGTAATTGAGGCAGCATATAGAATAGGAGTGGAGTCAATTAAGTGGTAGTGATGTATGATAAGAGAAATATAAAATTAGTTGGAAGTATAATTTGAAGCGAGATAAGTTATTAATAGATTAAGGGAATCCAGAGTTTATGAATATTTGGTGAAAAGTTTAGTTTGATCAGAGTAGCGCAGTGGAAGCGTGGAAGATTTAATATCATGATTATCTGAAGTTAAGTAATTAAAAGAGAATTTAAAGATCTGGGTGCAATTGAGCCAAATGATGGTTGGTGGTGATAAATAAATGGTGGAATAATATCTGAAAATTTAAAAATTTAGAATATAAAATGCTAATAGCAAGGTAGAATCGTTTATGGCTGAAGATAAAGAATGGTAGAATGGATTCATAAAATAAAGTAATTGCGGAATTAATTAAAGAGAAAGGGAAGGCAGAGTAAGTATGAGAATGAGTAAATAATGGAAAGAAAGATGCAGAGCTTCTCTGCATATGGCTTTGTTCCATTTAGGTGATAGTGTGGTTTATTGTCGCTCGTTTTGAATGTCGAGGACGACATTCCTTTTTGTGTGATAGTAATGTAACGTAGCGCGTTTTTGGATCTTCGCGGATCGTAGATTAGTGGTAGTTCGGATATGTGTTTATTGGTTTTGATGTGGTGCTCATGGCCAATATGGGGTCATTGGGCCTAGGTCGAGGTTTCCGAGCGTGTGCGGAGCTTAGTGGGCCGGCAGGTTAGGCCATAGTGCCCATTGGTCACTGAATGTGAACGCGACGGTGTTGAAGGCCGCGTTCTGAACGCGTCGGTAGCGAGGGTCACGTTCAGGTTGCCGCTGTTTGGGGTCGAGTCTGCATGTGCGCCGCGTGTCACGCATGGAGTGGGGTTGCTGATGTCTGGAGTGTTAACGCGACGCCTGAAGCTGTCGCGATTAGGTCGCGTCGGTTAGGTGTGTCGCGTTAGTAACCGCTGTGTGGTTTTAAAAAGGGTTTGGCCGAACAGAGCAAGGGAGGCTCTGCTCGACCCAGGGGAGGAGCTGCTGTGGCTGTTCGAGGCGATTTGGTGTTCAGTGGTGTTCTCGTCGCGCTCTCGTCGTGAGGACGTTGTATGGAGCGGAGGAGACGTCGTGTCGTAGCCGGTTTGTGTGTTCTTCGTGAAGGTAGGGAGATTCCACCATTTTGATTGCGTGGATGGCATGTGATGTGTATTTGATAGGTTTAATGCTTTATGAACAATAGATAGCATGCTAGGTTATTCATTAAAGCATGGAAATCGGAAATTATGTGGTTTGCATGGAAATCGGAGATGGTTCCGGGATTAGGTTTTCACCTGTAAGGCGACGGTATAGGGTGTCGTGACATGGTCGCGACAGCCCAATATGTCGCATTAGAGTTTCTGTCGCGGTGTATTTGAGGGTCGCGATCTGATGACGGCCCAGGTTTCTATCGCGGTTGGTCGGAGTGTCGCGAACAGGTCGCAGTAGGCCGCTCTGTCGTGACAGAGTTTCCTGTAGCGCCATATCGTAGCGTCGCGATCGAAGGCGGTCCTTGCCTTGTCGCGATCACAGCCGAGTGTTCTGCTTGGCTTGCTTTTGGTGCTTTGGTTATCCGATTATTGTCGTTTATGTGTATGGCTTTGATAAGAGGTGTATTGACCTCTGTAAAGCTCAGTGAGCAGGTTGCCCACATGGTTAGTGTATGGTTTACATAATCGGTGTGGTATTATTGTGGTTCAAGAATGTGCATGGCACATACTCCGTGGGTGGTGCTATGTGTGTGTGTGTGACACATGCACCGGTTGTCGTAGTGATTGGGCAGTGAGGTTCCTGTGTGAGCCTAGCCATGACTTTGTGGTGTTCTATGATTTGAGTGTCATGCTTGAGTATGCAAGGCTAGTGGTTTAACGTAATGATTGTTGTATTGTACTTCTGAGTTGGTGTGAGGTGACGGGGCAATGAAGGTCGGGTATGAACCTAGCCCTAGTCTTTGGTTGTCTTTTAAAGAATATGATAATGATATATGTGTTAAGTAATGTGTTTGCCATAGAGGTCACAACGTGACCAATGATAGGCAAGGTTGTGTTATACTGTTGTGGTATACGTGTGTATTAGTGTGAGATGGTTTGGAGGTCACATGGTGACCGATGATAGGCCAGATTATGAATGGCTACTGTGGTTTGTAATAAAGAGTATATAAGTATATATATCGTGGTTTGTGCATTGCTGAGTTTGGTGGTCGGCGCCTATTCCGGAATGCTCTTCAGTTGGGAGCCCCAGGTTTTGTATGAGCCAGACACGTGAGTGTGCTCGGGGTTTGTCCCGGTGCAGTGGTACCGTTGAGGTTTTGTCGTCTTCCTGGACACCCTCACTCTTGTGCTTGAGTAGTACGTCCGGCTGAGGGAAAAGACGGCAGTGGGACAGCGACTAGAGAGAGTTTGTTGTGTTGTCGCTTGTAGCGCGCTCGTAGTTGGGGAGACGGACACCAGTAGACGTACTGGACCCCAGCTACTTCTGTTTTCCAGTGTCTCACTTTAGAGAGCTCGGGCATAGTCTCTAAAGGTGCTAGACATGGGCCTGCAGGGTGTGTGACCTGTAGGTTGTGGGGTTTGGTTGGTCTCCATAGTTCTTTGGCTTTACTTGTGTTGTGGAGCTGCAGTTGGACCTTCGTCCGTGACTGCGAGACTGAGAGGTAGTTCTTGTGTAGTGTTGTCCGGGTGGATACTAGTGTCATGAACCAGTAGTCTGTCCCGTGTGGTGGCGTCGTGCTTTCCGGCTCGTGCTTTGCTATTGGTTTAGTGTGTGTTAGTTGTGGTTTACCCGTTGAGGTGTGCCATGGTGTTGGCACAGTTGTTGTTAAGTTGGTGAGCAGAGACTCACTAGTTATGGTTTGACTGATTGGGGTGTGCTCTAGTGGTGGCACAGTTGTGTTTGTGTTTCAGTGGTGGTACCTCGTGGTGGTAGGTACCTGTACTCTTTGTGGGTACTGGTTTCTCGTAGTACGCTGAGTACTAGTTTTTCAGGTGGTGAAGTGGAGGTCATGTGGTGAGACCTTTCACTGTTGTGTTTTTACCTTCCTGGGTAAGTTCCGAATATGGTTTAGTGTGCAATGGATTGGCATCGTGGTAGCCAGTCCTGTTATTAAGTGAACATTCGATACATCGTGATTTAAGAGAGTAAAGGATTGACTCATGGTTAGCAGTCATGTTACTCATATGTTAGAGGCTTGCCAGTGAAGCTAGTAGCTTAGGCAATGCTTTGCCTATGTGGCTTACAGCTTAGGCGACCGTTGTTGAGGTGGTGTGTGCCTGTGAGGTTTGTGCCTAGGCTTTATGGTTATGGAATGGATTAATGCTGTTGTGTCTCTTCGTCTTTCCGAGATTTGCAGCAACTGAGTTAATCATGTTTAGTATTGTTAATTATGTTTTGTGTGAGCATGATATGGTTTATTTCTGGTGTTGCCAGTGAGACCCGTTGGGGTTGAGGTCCTTCCGTACTGTGTGTTGTTTTGGGTGCTTCCTTACTGAGCCAGTGACTTGTTGAGGCTCACTCCCTTAAAGTCTTTTTCAGGGTTTACGTTGGTGTGGCTTGAGGAGGTGTTGTGGCAGACTTGTACCACCAGCAGTAGTGTTAGTAGAGTTGTCTGAGCTTGTGCTCCTCGGGGTATGCCCCAGGTAGTTGTACTCTTTTTAATTTGGACATGTAATAATGTAATGGGACAGTTGTAAATTATATATGCAGATATGAGCACATATTCCTTTCTTGTGCCTCTTACTGTTGTGGTTTGTCTTTTATGTTCTTCCTGGACACGTGTACGAGCTATCCCTTGCGAGACTTCGATCCGTTCGCGAGAGACGGATCTGGATATGGACCCTTATTGGGTATAGATATCTAGGGCCGTTACAATAACTGTGTTACCCCTTGAAACTCCAATCATTTTCAACTCTTTCGAGATTCTTATACAATCTTGTACATATGCTTTATCCTTGAAACTCTAAAGTGCTGCATAATTGTCTGAGAACATAACAATAATGAATGTTTACATATTGTTTGGGTCTTCAGACTCTACTGGATCAAGATGCTTATAGCGGAAAGTCCAATCCTTGGGAGGAACACCGAACTCGACCACTGAATCAGACAATTCAAATATGTACCCGTCGAGAATGGATCTATTGATTGTGTCTTGGCATCGGACACGGCCTACTGCTTGATTGATGAATATTTAATTATATGTTATTGTTTCCCATCAGCATGAGTTAACTGGTTTTGTGACGACCCAACCAACAAACTGGCCCAACAACCATACTAGTTGGTAGAGTTCCCAGGAAGGTCACCCATCCTGGGACTACTCCGAACTGAGCACGCTTAACTTCAGAATTCTTTTCCATCTCGAGCTCTGAAAATGACTAGTCCGAGTTGCTGGTAGTTTGTGATTTAGTCCATTTAACATATTCTTATATGGGGGTTACAATCTACCCTCTTATATAAGTGAGGTCCTCGTCGCTGCTCACATATAGCACACAATCAAACTCCAGGCAGACAAGATTCTAAAGGTGGCCCCATAGGCTCAAGAGGTGGCTCCCACTATGTAGCACTTTGCGCCATTATGGCCTCAAGAGGTGGCTCCCATAGCGTAGCACTTTGTCCTGTGTGACACTTAGTTCCTGCACTTCCGGCTGGGCAAGGCTCTGATACCATTTGTGACGACCCAACCAACAAACTGGCCCAACAACCATACTAGTTGGTAGACTTCCAGGAAGGTCACCCATCTTGGGACTACTCCCAATTGAGCACGCTTAACTTCAGAGTTCTTTCCATCTCGAGCTCTGAAATTGACTAGTCTGAGTTGCTGGTAGTTTGTTGATTTAGCCATTTAACATATTCTTATATGGGGTGTTACAGGTTTTGCACTTACCGTCAGTACATGTTTAGTGGACTGCTAGATAGTGATTACACGTTGATAATGATGGCATGTCATTATATGCCTGAATCTCGTTATTTTGATTCGGTTCATTAATGTATCGATTTAATCTTGCATAGTTCAATATTGTACATCTTGATTTACATTATTCTTCCATTTCTTGAACACTGTTAATTGTTATCCTTGTGTGCAACAATTTTTTCTTGATTCCAATATCTATCTCTTTTTTATTAGAGATAAATCTTACTGGGCAAGACTACTCATACCTACTCTTCTTCCCAGGTATTCATCAGTCCTAGAAGATTGGACATCGGGAATTGTGTGCTGAGAGATCAACAGTTGTTAGTCTGACCCTTGAGATACAATTTGGGAATCATGTAATTACCTCAACCTTGAGGAACGACTGTTAATTTTAATTTTATTTTAGGTCAGGGCCCCTGGGCAATTTCTGCTCGAAATTGCTTTATTCTATTCTCGATTTCCTGTTCGGTTGCATCTCAACATTTATAAAATATTAAATGATGGGACGTGACAACGCATGTCTATTGGGCATGGTCTTAGGCAAGAGAGGAGTGCCATCTCACTCTACCTGTACGAGGCAATATGGTTAAGGCCATGCTATCGTTCTTGGCCTATGAAGGAGAGGGGATGTGGCACGCAAGTGGAGAGGACATATTCTAGCATGGCATAGGTGCATCAAACAGTCCACGAGGCCCTGCTATGTTGTAGAGGCATGCCAGGCTATGGCCAAGGCCATGCCATGATGTCGGAGTGATGAGTCATACCGTGGCTTAGAGGGCTGAGGACTCGACAATGGCGGTTGGAGAGTCGTTTCAGGATGATGGGTCATGGACTGCTTCTACTTGCATTGGGTTGGGAGCCAAGGCCAAAGGGCCATAGAGATTGGGTTCTAATGTGTTGAGCCTACTCCCTTCTTTTTGTATGGGCCGCTACTGACGAGTGGTACATTGGTCGAATATACCCTTCTTCTCTCATCTCGGTGGGCTACACAAGCAGGTCTTAATGGGTTGGGTCAGCTTTATCTCTGCACACCTCCCTCTACTCCTGAGTATGAAAGGCTCATGCTCGGGAGGAAGCACAAAGAGAATGGTAGCTATCATCCTAGGGCCTAGTGCTAATCAACCTAGATTGTCGTTCTACACATGTCGTTGTGGTCAAGAGTGGGAGTCATTGACACCTCTTTTCCTTCCTAGGAAAATGGCTACCATGGATCATCATTGCAGGGAAGTCAAGCACTTGGCAACTATTGGCCAAGGGTAATGATGGCTGCTCAATGTGGATTACTAAGTAGGTGGCTAATAAGCAAGTTAGGGTAATGCATCTGCTAGTCAATGGATGCTTCTCCATGGGTCATGGTAGCGAGAAGTGTTAAGGGGACGTCATTAGACCTCAAGGAAAATGCCTCTAGCTACTACATAATCTTTAAATTGGGGCCACCACGGTGTCATGTAGTGTGCATCCTTCCCTAGTGTCCTCATCGGAGTATTCCATGCTCCCTCCATCATCTGTGGGTACATCTACTCCTGGTATGGTTGCTTGTGCATATCGATCTAAATGAGGGTGAGGAAGAGTAGAATTGTCAAGTTTGAGTCTTCTTCTGCTGCTTATTTCGAGTAGCCAAGCACTTCTAGGGTTGCAGAGATCCCTCTTCAACCTCGCTAGCCACCTCCTCGACTCTTATCATACTGAGTCGTCAAGGGTCTTTGAAGGCAGAGTGAGGCTATGTTGTCATTGCTGGCCTCTGGAGGAGAGGGGGTTTGCTAGACAAGTGGAGAAGTCATATCTAGCTAGGGCATAGGTGCAATAGATAGCCGGAAAAGGCCTGCCCTAACATTGCGAAACCATGTTTAGCTGCAGATGTGGTCGTGTTGTTGACAACGGAGTGGTGAACCATACCATGGCTCGAAGGGCCAAGGACTTGGCATCGGCGGGTGGACTACCTACTCTGGGCTAGGAGCCAAAGGCCCAAAGGGTTATGGAGATTGGCCTCTAGTAATTCGAGTACATGCTCTTTCTTCTGTATGGACTATTATTGTCTAGTTATATTGCACTTAAAGTGCAATAAGTCTTTCTCGTCGGGTTGCTAGGCTGGGGCAATTAGGTGGCACACATGTTGATCAATTATGGCACGCCATGCGTTGCGTTCAAGTGGGCTCCTATCAAATGTTTTGTGCACTAAATATTAGGGCTTCAAACGGAATTTAAAATTTTAAAATTTTGATTCGATTTTGATAAAAATTATTATTTTTAAAATAAAAAAATAATATCGATAATTTATTAAAATTGTTATCAGATATTTTGATAAGTTATCAGAATCGAAATCGCTATCAATTATTTCAATAAATTATTTATAAATTTAAAAGACAATATCATAGTAAACATATTAGTTTATCAAAATTTTGATTTCGATAATATATTTTCGATTCGAATTCGACCGATTTACAACCTTACTAAGGATAGTATCATGATCACTAAATATAAAAGATCTCGATATAAAAAAATGTTATAAAAAAACATAGATAAAAGATCTAAAATTGAGACATTACTCTATGTGCACCGTTGGGTGTGTGAAGTAGTTCTCATCCAATTGTTTAAAACCCATTCCATACATCAGTAAGAGAATATATATTATATATATACCAATATCTTTAAATACTAATTTGCATTTCTCATTTTTAATAAGTATCATACTGTTGTGGTTTTCCTTAGAGGTCCTAGCAGTATATGGTCAAAACTCATCATGCCAAATTGTTTGCCATGGTACGATGAGATTGCCCCCACACTGTGTCCCCTTTGAAGGGCAATAAGCCTATAAGCCCCACGCTCACGGTAAAGTATGAAAAGGGTGTGTCATCAAGACGTGAACAAAACTATACTCTTTCATAAATTTGGTCCACTTTCGCCCGCAATATTGTGTACTGCATTTACGCCTGCAGTTTTTTACTTGAATACCCTTTTCGGTTAAATTTTAGGGGAGAAATTAATTAGATGTTTCTGATGGTAATAAAAAAATCTTTACTGTAATATAATTTGACGTAACGAGAGATAATATTTATTATAATGAGTTACAATTCTGTTAGAGTCTAAAAAATAAATCAAATATCTATTAAAGACTCCTAATTAATTTGTCCAATTTTATGAGGTCGGCTTCGGTAAAACCCCGCCTGCTCCCTTGGGTGTATACGGAGAATTTTGATCTCTAATTTAAATCATTAGGTTGGGTTTAAGGGTGAACACGGTTCTGTTCAAATGGAAATTAAAAAAAAAAAAAACCATGTTTAAGAGGGCGTGAGATTCAACCTGACCAATGAACTAACCAACTATATGTGTTTTATTGTGAGATTATATAATATATATATATATATATATATTCAGTTCATCTCGATTCCATAACATGGAACCGAACCGAATCGAAAAGATGTCCAACTCGAATCGAACCGATCAATTCGGTTCAATTTTTCGAGTTAAATCAAAATTTGAACATCTCTAATTGAGTTACCAAAGTCAGCTTAAAAAGATGAAATTTCAGTTGTTAAATAGTATCAAAATTTTAATTACAAAAAGTTGACTTAACCACAATCCAAGTCTCCCTCCACATGCCATAACCATGACCTCTATCTCGATGGCCTACAGTTTCTATAGAGGATTTTTTGTCTGGCCAATTCTTAAGCAGACAAAGTCTTAGCAAAAGTTAGTGGGGATATATATATATGCAAATGAAAGTTAAAAAATATTTTAAACATATTCTTGACATCTGTCATGACAAGTTATAATAGGATCTTTGAAGATATTTTGTTTCCATAAAAGAAGTATGCATACAAATACAAATCTAATAAGGATGCATCCATCTTCTAATAGGGGTACATATGGAAAGGCTTAATTAATGGACTTGAATATGAGCCTCATGTTTGAGCCTAAAAAATCACACGATGGAGTACCTTTTAGAGTTTTAGGCCGCCTTTCGGAACAAAGTTGAAAAAATTTTAAAATTAATTTTTTTTGAAAAGACCAACCTTCTTCCCAAATGCAGTGCCTCTCCTCTTGACTTTTGAACCTTTAAAATTGGCTGGAGGAGAGAGATAGAGGGAAGAGTTGAAATATGAAAAAGCGGGTGTAATATTATTTTTGAAAATTTTTGAAGAGAAGAACTTAGTGCACTTTGTACTTGCATCTCTTGCTTCTCATTGGCAAATAAAAAGTGGGCACAATGCACTTATCCAATGAGGAGCAAGAGATGCAATTGTAAAATGCAAAAGTAAAGTGCACTAAGTTATTCTCATTTTTGAAACGGAAGGAGAGAGATGGATAGTGTGCAGCGTGGTGAGAATTTTTTTATTTTATTTTATAACTTCTCAAGCCTCGTCGCCCACGTCACAAAAGGCGCGGACGATGAGGCAACAATCGCAAGGCCAACGTCAAGTGCAGCGGAATCCAATTTTTATGATTTTTAATTTTTAAAAATCGTTTTCAAACGCCGCCTTAAGCAAAATTTGAAACGGCTTTTGCGGGAGTCGGAATCGACAGAAGCCGACTTCGGGCGACGAGATTTTCACCTCATTGCCTGTGCTGCTCCCGCGAAAGCGACGTCACCTTAAAAAGAAAAACCCAATTGCTCACTCTCTCGTCCTCCACGTCGGCAACTACGATGATTTCGCTTGAAATTTTTCGAAAGCGGCTCTTGTGCCTCTTCGGCGAAAACGGCTTCAACACTTTTTTCTCTCTGTCTCTCTCTTCTCTCAAAAGCACTACGTACGTGGAAGTCGAGGCCGCCCCGAAACATTTGGTAAAGATTGTGAGATTGTCAGAAATTTTCCACCTCGAAATCTCTCCAACCTCATTTTCAAACGTGGCCTTAGATGAGGTGAGACGTGATTTATGAAAAATATTTGAGTTTTTGTAAAAAAAAAAAAACATCGGGTGCCCATAATAAGCGGTTGCAATGGGGTAGAATTTTGAGCCAAACAATTAACTCTACGCAAGCCGCCCACTCTCTCTCTCTCTCTCTCTCGCGCTCTCTTATATACTGGTGCTGTGTGCCTGTGTAGAGTTGAAATCTAGTTAGTGAATGGAGTCTGCGTAGGGAAATTTATCTGCTTTGAGTGCTCGATCGTGTGGTTGTTTATAAAGATCATGAAATTCACATCCCAATGATTCATACGAGAGATTCGCAAGTTGCCAGAGAAGAAAAAACTATTCTACTTGCACTGATTTTTTCCATTTTGATTTCGATCTGTGCACTGACACAACACAAGGAACTATAAATTTTTATTCTGATGCGATGCTTAAAAAAAGAAAAGGGCCGGAAAGAGTTGGGAGGGGGGGGGGTTGGGTAAAATTTTATTTAATAAAATTATTAAAAAATAATTAAATTATTTAATGAAAATAGAGTCTTAGAACCCACTAAATATGCTCTAAATCCGTCACTGAGTGGGTGGGCGGGCGCTGTGCCGGATGACTATGAACTCAGTAAGTTGTACTTTATTTGTCCCCCGCTTGTGACGGGATAGACATTGAGGTGGGGTGGGGTGGGGGCGCTTCCACCCGGGATCGAACTCGGGTGGCACCGGACTTTCCCAATGACGGATGTCACTTGATTAATAACCAAAAAAAAAATTTATACTTTTTTTGAATTTTTGACGAGTCTAACTTAAAAGTTCGTGATACTAAATAAGTTGTATACACAATATCGCCTATCAGACAACTATTTGATGTAGATTACCTATCTAATTTTTCTTTTACAATTTCTGCGAGTGTGTGATGGGTGGGGTGGGAGGACCAAATATTTGTTAGTACGAAGGGATAAGATCTACGAAGATAATAGTAGGTCCTCTCAGCATGGTACTGAGCTCCCACAACATGAAATATTCCTCATAGTATCAAATAAATCAGTAAGCATATATACGGACCACTTACGGCCTGAGGATTCACGAGAGCCCTTTTCCCGTCAATTAACAGTCAAATGAAAACATTTTTTTTGTATATCCCATGTAGGGCTACAATGGGTCAGATTCGATATTAAAAATATGAGTTTTTTAAAACTTTCGATTCTAATTTTGATATAATTGAAATAGTTATTTTCAATTTTGATTTGATTCTGATTATATTACACGAATCAAAATTTGACAAATTAAGATGTTTTACCGTGACTTTATCTTTTAAGTTTATGGATAATTTATCGAAATAACTAATATCGATTCTAATTATATTTCAATTCTAATGATATATCAAAATAACTAATATTGATTTTAATAAATTATGGATATTATTTTTAATTTTAAAATAGATAATTCTTATCAAAATAAGATTGGAATATCAATTTTTTTGGTTTCCTTTGCAACCCTAGTCAGCAAAGTTGCACACCCAGCACCCCCATTAGATTCGACAATAACTCGGCTCCAATTGGGAGCCGCCACTTCCTCCTCAGCCCCTCCTCTTTGTGGGAACCCTCCCAACAACAACAAAAGGTTACATGGGGGGACCGGCACCAAGAAAGTACGTGTTCCCCCACCGACCTCTGAACCCCTTCTTCCTCTCCACCCAACTCTCGCGCTAGTGGTCTAGGGTTCAGTCGTCGTCCTCAGTTCGGTGGGAAGGGGGTATTCTGCGCCACTGCAGAGCCCCCTCCTCTCCATCTCTGCCTCCGGCCTCGCGGCAAAGGA
>JACBKR010004561.1:0-23309 GCA_014218235.1 Colocasia esculenta | reverse complement strand
CTTGTATCCTCTAGGTTTTGAGATATATCCTAATAGAAAACCTTCATCTCTTAGCATGCAATTTACCTAAATTATCTTTGCCATTATTTAAAATTAAACACTTACAACCAAGGAGTCGGAGTAAGGCTTAATAGATAAGCAATCGGTACAAAGACTTCCACTTTTCATGAGTCGGAGTATTGCCAGACTTCGACTTCTTAGGAGTCAGAGAACTACCAGACTTCGACTCTCAGGAGTCGGAGTACTGCCAGACTTCGACTACTCAGGAGTCGGAGTGCTACCAGTTTGTTCATCAATCGAAGCATTACTTCGACTTTCTAGAGTCGGAGTCAAGAGTTAGAGTTAGTGTGATATACAGTATACGTTGTAGACTTAGAGAAATTTCATTTGTGTTGAAAGATTCTGTGTAAGCATGAACTTTGGATAAGATATATTTGTATATATATAAGTGCCTTGAATTATTAATTTCTTAAATGGTAGTAACGAAAATATTAAAAGGTTTTGTCATAGCAAAAACATCATGATAAATGTTTAGCAATGTATTAGCAATATAGATAAGGATAGTTGCTCAACAGTAGATCCTTTGGAAAAAACATCAGAAAACTCACAAACAACAGGTACATAAAAAACTGACAACTCGTTAGGCTCCAAAGAACAAACAGAAGCAAGATATGCTACACAACCATCGCGGATCAAACGACGAGCTCTAATAAAAGAAATAAAAGGTTGACGGGTAGACTGGATATGTCGAAATAATGAACGGTTGTCCAAGGTATCACAAACCACACAGTCTTCGCTGACAGTCCACCACAGCCAAGTGAGCCTCCAACTAGTCCATGCCAAGGATGATGTCGAAGTCACGAAGCTATAACGCGTACAACCTCGCCGGCAACTGGTGTCCCTGGAGCTCAACTATGACACCCTCAAGGTAGCCGAAAGAACACATGTAATCACTAGATGGAGATCAACCATCACATCACACTGCCTCTTACGTTTATGACGAACGAGCAACTGATCAAACTCGAAAGAAAAACAAAGGGAAGCACCGGGATCAACCAGAATATGAGAAGCTCTACCAAGGATAGGCAAAGTACTTATGACCAAGTTTGACACATCGAACTCCTCCCTAGTGAGAGCCATCACACAATCACGACCACGCCCACGCTGCGGCGCCTGCTGGGGCTACTGCTACTGCTGCGGCGGCTGTCGGTGTCGTGGAAACTGCTACTGCTGCTGGTATGGCTGAAACTGCTAAGGCTGCTAATACTATTGAAATTGTTGAGGCTACTACAGGTACTGCCGCTGCTGCTGCGGAGGGTACTGGTACTATGGAAACTACTGAGTGTACTACACTGGCTGTTGTGGCTGCTGGACTTGCCCCATTAGGCAATCCCTCCTGTAATGGCCTGGTAACCACAAGTGTAACAGGTCACCTCTGGCCTACCCTGCTCGGCTCCCTGCTGGACCGACTGCTTTGCAAACCTCGACTGACGCTTCTGTTGCTAGCCCCTTCCGCCCCTACGAGTGGTCATCTGCTTGAACCTCGAGCGAAACTGAAACTGCCCGAACCAGAAGAAGAAGAAGTCACGCTACCACGACTACCTGTGGGACGCTGGTACGCTGTGGCTCTACAAGGAGCTTCTCCCTGTTTCTGCAGCTGGGGCTGCCAGGTCTCTCTCTCCAAGGTGGTTGCCTTAGCCACTGCCACTCCCAAAGTGGCACACATGTGAGCGATCATGCCCATACGCAAATATGGCCTCAGTCCTGCAATAAACATCTCGCACAAGCCTGCTCACTATCGAAAACATGTGGAACATGCCTCAACAACCTGACAAACCTCTGGTGATACTGAGCAACCGTCAAATCACACTGAACCAACTCATGAATCTTATCTCGCCTCTCAAGTCGAGCGTAATCAGGAAAATACTCACCGTGAAAGACCTCCAGGAACCGCAGCCAAGAAACATGATTGAAATGCTGCCTAGGAAGTGTGTTTGCCTCTGAACTCTCCACCAATCATGGGCGGGTCCCTTCAGCTGATACACTGCCAATCTAACCTGATCCTACTTAGCGCACTCCATGGTCTCGAATGTATGCTCCAACTCGTGTCCAACTCTCAGCTCTGTCTAGGTCATAGTCGCCAAAGAACGTCAGTGGTCGAAGGCACAAAAACCACTCCAAGAGGGCGGTCCTGTCCTCAGTAACAATTGTCCTTCTCCTACCGACCTGGGTACTCCCAGTACCTGACACCTGCTAAATACTAGCTGCTCCACCTATGGATCTACCTACTGCTCTGGTACTACTAGGGGAGGTACTGGCGGCTGACCTCCAGCTGCCATCTACCCTGGCTGCCATGTCCCCTAGAGCATGGCCCTAAAAAATTGCTCGGCCATAGGGAACCAATCTACATACTGCTCGGGTGGGGGCTAGTACCACTGCTACTACTGCTCACTCGCTGTTGCCGCTGCCTCCTGAGGCTGTGCCACAGACTTCTCCACTGACACATCCTCTTGAACCTGGCCTAGCGCTGGCATATCTAACTCACCTTCTTGCTCCATTAGCTCTCTGGTCTGCCTACGCCTCCGCGGAGCCATATCGTGCACTATACACAACCAACAAGGTTAACGACACTAACTCGGGTGGCTAGTAGTGTACTTGTACTACTGTTGTGACTTCCTGTTGCAGTTTAAATCCACTACAAGTCCTATTAGACCCTCACTCTGATACCAGTTGTAACGACCTCGAGAACCCAACCCTCGGCCACAGCCGAGGACCCGATTTTCGCGGCCGCCGCCCACCGATCTGGGGACCCGAAAGGGCTATAAACAAGTCTAACAAAATATGTAAAGGAAATAAATGTCAACTACATAACAAGGAGCACATGCGCAGAAATAGAAAGAAGTGCGAGACCCCAACGTAACGCTCTAGGTATAGTCCTAACACACACACACAACAAGTACAAGTAAAAAGGGGGAGGCCAGAGCCCTTAGGGGCACACCCAAGGGTGAAGTACAACTGAGAAGGCGAAACCCACTGCTAGCTACGGGGATGACGACTCCCGCCCCATCTACTCCACCCTACGTGCACCCAGCTACTGCTAAGAAGTCCCACCTGGAAAAAGAAGGGATGAGCTTCACAACAAAAGCTCCATAGGGACTACCAATCTCCTACTGGCTCTAACAGGCGGGAAAGCATTTATAAATAAAGTAAATGACAGCAGTTATATATTTTCTAATCTACACTTGAAAGTGCGGAAGCAAAGCTAACTAGCTTGTAACGGTACGAAAGGACACCACGGTCGGAAACTCCATACGACCTGCACGTCGTGACCACCACATGGCCGTAAACACAGACATGGGGAACCCCACCTGGACCATGGTTTGGCGTGCCAGATTGAATGGGTCCGATTCAGCCGAATCGGATTGAATCGGGAGAAACCCGATTCGCCCGATTCTCATTGAATCGGACCGATTCCCATCTGATTCCCATGCAAATCGGCCCGATTCAAGTGAATCATGGTGGATCAGGAAAACCCGATCCACCCCGATTCCTCGATGTGTCGAACCTTGACCTGGACAAGCGACACTAGCTATGGAACAGCTACAACTAGTCAACTGGTCAAAAATGTCCACTAACATTTTACCCTCGACCCAAGTCCAAACCTTCACGTCTCGTTAGAGTGGGGGCGGAGCACAAAGTAACACAACAATAACCTCCGTAGTCTGGCCGGACTACGGTCCCATGCCTGGCCTCTATAGGTGGTTCCGGGGCCACAAAGAGCGAGGCAGTGAGAAAAAGGACTGGTTGGCTTGCACCAGGTAGAACTCCGGCCATCCTCGGTGTCCCAGACCAACCAAGAGAGCTCTGAAAATGACTCGATACCATTGTCCTAACCACCGTTTTCCCTTCTACCCCAGATTTCGTGACTCGAGTACGCTCGTCACCCCAAACGCTCCCTCTAAGGCGCACGAGGATGGGGGTCCCAGGTAAACGGTAACAACCTCTCTCAGGGGACAATCCTTCAGGTGCCAAGCACTAGGCGAACGACTAGTGTAGGATCATACTAGGAGACTAGCACTGGTGCCACGGGTACAGAAAGAACTAGAAACGGAGAAGACTCCATGGAAAATGGAACCCCGCGAGTACTTACCTGAATTTGATACTGTCGCGACGCCCCTGACCGTTGCGACACTATCGTGACGCCAAGGCCAGCCGCGACCATGTCACGACACCCTTGGTCGTCGTGATGATGTCGCGGCGCCCATGCCCTCTGTGACAGTCGAAGGAGTCGCGGCCAGCACATGCGTCGCGACATCATCGCGACCCATAGGCCTGTCGTGATCTCAGCCGAGAGGGGGCTCAGTACAGTCCTCCCAGGGACCACCCCAAAACTGGTACAAATCGCATCCACAGGGGGAGGGGAGCATGGGAAACACTAGGAAAGCATGTAAACAAACCAAACCACCCTCAACCCCACGAATCATGCATTACATGGAGAACTACACTCAAAGGAAACCTCTCCAACCACAAGCATGGACCTCGTACCCCAATCCCCAAAACCAAGAAGAAACAAGGATCTCAAGGGGAAGGGGAGCATGCTAGAATGAGAGGAAGACAAGAGTCCCTACCTCAATGAGTAGGGCCAACCCGTTGGGGCCTTCATGTCGGAATGGCCACCTCCTCCTCGCTCCTAGCACCACACGGACACCTCCTACATGAACGGGGCATCACCTCCTCTCCAAGAACACCAAGAATCACCAGAAAAGCAAAGGGGCTCGGAGGAGAAAGAAGAAAGAAGAAGAAGAAGAAAGGAATGAGAGGGAGAAAAGGGTCGCCTGCCTCAATTTTGAATCGACAGCCTCAGAGACGCGACGGGTCGGGCCGGTGCGACAACAACCTTGTCATGACCACCTTGCAGGCAGCGACCTTGTCGTGACTACCTACTCCAGTGCGACACCAAAAGCGGTCAAACATCGAAGACCGGGAAAACCTTAACACGAGGTTGTCAGGTCACGTCAACGCTATACGCACCTGACAACCGAAAGGGCCGTTCTGACAGAAGGGACAATGATCAAAATGGTCAAAACAAAGTTGCGTCGCCTTCAGATGTCGTGACGAGAACGCGACGCCCACCCCCGTCGCCACCATAACGCGACGGCTATGTGTGCCGCGACCAAAAGCATGTTGCGACCGGCTACTCTGACGTGACAATGTCATGACCAAGGGGTCCGTCACGACCAAGGGGACAGGGCTAAGGGCCCGAGTGTAAGACCCGGCGCTCTTGGGCCCTTGGCCCTATCCTCAGGGTCGCGACAGGCACCCTGGTCGTGACATGGTCATGCCACGGGAGCCGTCACGACATGGTTTATGTCGCGACACACCTGGCCGTCGCGACAAGGTCACGATGGGGGTGGGCGTCGCGTTCTTGTCGCGGCGTCTGGAGGCGTAGTAGCTTTGCTTCCGCACACTTTGTTCATAGGTAGAAGATATAACTGTTGTTATTTAAATTGTTTATATATACTCTTCTGCCTGTTAGAACTAGTAGGAGATTGGTAGTCCCTACTGAGCTTCTGTTGTGAAGCTCATCCCTCATTTTTCCCAGGTGAGACTTCTCAGCAGCGGCAGGGTGCGCACCGGTCGGAGGAGACGGGGCGGTAGTAGTGGTCCCCGTAGCTAGCAGTGGTTGCCCCTCTCAGTGTATGTCACCCTCGGGCTATGCCCCTAAGGGACTTGTTATCCCCCCGCTTTTACTTGTACTAGTTGTGTGTTGGGACTGTACCTAGAGCGATATGCAGCGGTCTCGCTCTGTTTTCTGCTTCCGCGATTGTGCTCCTAGTTAGCAATTGACATTTATTTCCCTTACATATTCTGTTAGACTTGTATTTATAGCCCTTCCGGGTCTCGGATCCGTGGGCGGCGACTGCAAAAATTGGGTCCTCGGCGTGGGCCGAGGGTCGGGTTCTCAGGGTCGTTACAGTGAGAGGGCTAGGTCTTACAACAACCCCCTTATCCAGACTCTTAGGGAGCAATAGGATATAGTTAGTAGAGCATTCCTGGGGGCACATGGTGCCGACCCTAGAGGATGTGGCGAGGATCATCGGCCTTCGAGTGAACATGGAGGCAATGACAAGAGTGATGTACGCGGCCTACACTGAGTTCGTATAGGACTTACTAAGATTCGAACCACTGGGCACATACGACCTCGGGGACTGGAGGATGGTCGATCGAGTGGAGCTATTGGAGAACTTGGGACTGCGGGGCCGAGGCTGTTAGGCAAGGACTCGCTGTAGGAGTTTGTATAATGCGCAGTAGGGTTGGCCAGGGCAGTGTATAGCCAGGACCCTCAGGATGAGGAGCATGCAGACCGGGACCTGAGGAGCTTCCTAGTTCTATTTTTGGGAAAGATGTTGCTAGGGATGAAGGGAGACGACATCCACTGCCGATTTCTAGAGATTCTGGCTGACCTAGAGATGGTTGGTGATTATGCATGGGGTGCAGACTTCCTGGTGCACACATTTGCTGACCTCTCCAGTGGCACTAGCCGAAAGACCACAGTGGGTGAGTTTGCCCATTTCCTCTAGGTACATGATTTTCCTTTTAACTTTTTCATTTTCCTACATTACACTTGTTAGTCAAATAATCATTATGCTTATGTGTGGAACTACTACTACTTCCCCCTGGGGAGGGCCATTAAGGTGCGACTAGATGCGCTTTTCCCTCGCCAAGTGGTGGTTGCCTGTAGTGACGGCGGCCTCCTTCTCCTTGCAGTTGAAGACCTTGAGATGCGACATCTGGATTTCCCGGCCCTCCTAGTACGTAATATGACTTGTTTCTTTCATGAATTTCTTATGGATGTGACATATGACATCATGTGTGCGTGGATGCAGGTGGTGTGGTAGCCCTACCTCGGCATGACGAACGAGGGCTAGTGTAGGAACCCAATATTTTTAATAAATTAATAAATTCAAATATTAAATAAATTTGAATTAATTAAAACCTATTAATCAAAAATAAGTGATGGGCTTTAATAAATGGTTCATATAAAAGTTATTGGGTCAAAATAAGAGTTTTAAAAGATAGGATAAAAGAAAATACCATAAAATTGTTACCCTATTATTGCCTAATTTAAAAAGGGCAAGTAAATCATTAATATAATTCATATAAATAAAAAATGGACTACTAACCCTACCCGAACTAGCTAGGTACGAAATTGGAACCTAACCTAATCCAATTAGGAGGATTAATGCTAGGAAGGTTGGAGGAAACAAGGAAAATTTGGAGTTTTATGGAAGTTGGAGTTGTATTAGGAATTAAACATACTAGATGCATAAATACACCCCCAACCCCTTCATGGCCGACCTTATTGCATTGCTGGACTTCTTGGACATGGAGGAGAGGCCAAAGGAGAAGGGAATCATAGGGAGACGGCTTGCTAGAAGATCTACAAGCTTGTTCTTCGAGTTCTAGCCATAGAAGTCAAATCATCCCAAAGGTAGGAAATCTCACAATCTAAATTAAATCACTCTCATTTGTAGATTGTTCTTGATACCAGGAACAAAAGCCCTCTCTTTTCGCTAATTTCTATTGACCCTATCATGTGAATTTCTTGTTGGAAGTTCTGTTAAGAACATGTACTCGACCCATCATGTTTACCTTAAATCTCTATCTACACTTGATCTCGTGCTATGCAATTTTTACTATACATGCTACATGTTGTCAGGAATCGTTTGCGATATTTTCCCCCAATTTCTATTGAGTACTTTACTCGAATTAATTCTTTTTCCATCACTGTGTCATGTTCTGTATTCATCGTGAAAGAACCAGATCATAGCCTATCAATACCACTATAAGTTTCTCATTACTCTTTAAGTTTATACTCTTGCAAGTCTAGTTTTGTTAAAAGTTTGTTTCATGATTTTTAATCAAGTGTACATCGAGATTTCGATTTTTAAACACCTCTGTGTCAATCTTTGGAAAGCATGGTCCACAATCCAAGGTATGGTTTTTCCCTTCTCAAGCTCAAGTAGAGACTGTGAGAACGCGATGGCCTGATAGTCGCATTCTCAAGGGTAGGTCATGACAAGGAACCCGTCACGTTCTGAATGCGATAGGACCATGCGTCGCATTCTGTCTACCTATCCCTGATGAACCTGTCATGTTCTTTGACAGACCCCGTCACGTTCTTGAAGTACCTTGTCGCGATCCTCACAGAGGTACGTCGCCATTTGGAATTTTGTACATAAACCCTAAATTTGTGTGGTTCTTGTCTTTCTATAGTGACTATACTTTCTGTTAATTGTCTTAAACGTAGTAAAAGAAGATGTTTGAACATGAACATGTAATAGTTAATTAAAAGTCATACACTTGACCTTTCACATCTATGATTTTCTTTAACACATGCACATACATGCAACCATAAAATATGACTTGACATGGCATTAAAATATCCCATAATACATCTGGTAATTATTTCAATAATGTACATCGTTCCCTATGTTATAATGGACTTGTCTTCATTTCTCTCGTGGTTTTGGAACACTGTTACCGACGCTCCACTGTTATAGAATTCCTCTAGAACGTCGAGCAACTTGTTTCTATACACACTTTCTCTTGACTTGGACAAACTCTTCGTTGGATATTCCTTCTGCCGGACTAGTGAATCCTTGTTCAAAGCCTCTGTAAGTCTCTTCTGTCCATGAATTCCCACATGGTCGACGACCCGGTTGTACCCTCAATACCTATAACGCCCTTTTAGGGATTAGTATGATCCAAACGGCCTTAGATTGCTCTCTCTCTCTCTACGATATCACGTCGGACCTCTGGACTATGTTTGAAGCATGGCCAATGGTAGGTTAGTGAATTCTACCTGACTGCTAGCACCAATCACGTGTGTTGTACAACCGTTACTATTGGCTATTTAACGTTGTTTCATGCGCAATGACCTATAATTCTCACCTATACTCTATTCACTCATCTATTCACATTCTCTACACTCTCATCTATTCATTAAATACTCTCATCTATTCTTGGTACTCTCTATGGCCATTTGACTGATTGTCTAAAGATAAACAATATGACTAATGCTTGGCAATATAAAGGGCCCGGTCTAGTCCTGGGAGGTGCGCCCAAAAGTGCTATTTTCCCGCGGGAGTTAATAGACCAGAGTGTTTGGCATTACACTCAAGTGCTATCTATCTCAACTATCTAAATGACAATCAAAGTGCTATACTATACTCGACTCGTTATGCTATCGTGAAATATAATGTGCTATTTGTGCTATGGCCATCCTGCCCTTTGTGCTATACTTGACACTTGTGCTATTTGAATCATGCTATTGTGCTATCACTTGCTTGAAATTACTTGACACTCGCTCTCTATCATTAGTTACTCTGCTCTTTAATACATTAATCATTTAAAACATGTCTGATCATGAGATTTAAGCTCTACTGGGTGTTATCGATCACCCTACGTTATTTGATATGTGTTCTCAGGTGAGACTGAGGAAGACCACGACACTCATGAAGATGGGGATGACCAAGAGTGAATCAAGAGTACCCTGGCGCACTATTGTTGTGTTAGAGTCTTAGCTTAGTTCTTTACTTTCATTCAATGTAATGATGTGAATTGGGCCCTATGAAATGGCTCTAAATTTGTTGTTGTAATAGACATTAGTGGAATTATCATTGAAATACATTTGACATAGCATTATTCTTTGTCCAATGGTTTTATGTCTATTATACGCTCCGTACTTGCTTACTTGCAACTGTCTCACGTTCTGATATTCCGCATCGGGGCGTAACAGCCAGCCTTGGGTAGAGGGTAGTCGACCTCACTTCGGCGGAACCTTTAGGTCCATTGCCTGAATGAGATCGAGCCTCTCTACCAAAGGATGGACATGAGGACATTGGGGATGCACTAGGTGTGCTAGAGGAAGCGGAGCCGAGGGGGATCGGCAGGAAGTCTCGGGGGAAGGCGAACAGGGTGGACTGGCACCATCACTTTCCTGACCAGTATGCTGACTAACGGCGTGGGGGTACCTTGGTAGAGTCCGACGCCAAGGATATCCATGCATACCTCCAGCATTACCAGAAGGCTTACAGGGTTCTAACCTTTGTCTTTCCTACATTGATATGTATGCTTGACTTATGAATTTGTGAATGTGCACGATGCTCGACATGGCATGATAGAAACCCTTCATGCCCAGCTGGAGAGCATGGAGGCCTGGTTGGCTGAGGCATGGGAGGCCCTGGCGATTTTGGTAAGTATGAATGAATTACCTTTGCTCTTCTTTACCTTTGCATGTGATGACTTGCCTTTTTGTGTGCAGCATGCCGAGCAAGTGGCCGTGGAGCACACCGACCCTGTGGGTGCCTCCAGGAGTACGAGCGTGCCCGATCCCCGAGTATCCTCTCTCCAGGAGCAGTTAGCATCGGCCGTGGCATGTGTGGAGGTTGCAGAACGCGACCTTACTACATGGGTAAGTTCTAGCAATGATATACATTTGAAATTGAATTCCTTGTAACTTACATGTGTCGCTCTTTGAAACTCTTGTCATTGGCCATGATTGACTGTGGGTATCTAGATTTGAAATTATTTGAGATGCTGATCGGGAACGGCGAGTGCCCAAGGGCTCCAGTCTAGCCCCAATGACAGAGAGTCATAAATATACTGTTAACCATGGGGTATAATGATTACTGGCATTGCATCTACGCTGGGAGTACTTGTGTGCTTAATGCTAGATACAACAACCACATACACGTGTCCAATGTGCATTCCAAAGTGGCATAGATCCTTAGTGCACATTAGTGGCCTCATGCCTAATTACTGTTGTCACGCCCTGCCAATTTAGCAACGAAACAAATCGGGGAGACGTGAGAAAAGTGCATAGTAGTGTAAATTGCACAACATTTGAGTGATTCAGAGCATCTAATGAACAACAATAATTGGAATAAACTCTTCATTTCATTGACAATTCTTAAAGACTATTACAACAACTAATTCAGAGCCAATACATAGATCTCAATGACATCATTACATTAGAAAAGAAATATAAGCAATATCTACTAAACTCTATTATAATAGGGTAACTCCATCATTTGACACCAAGTCGCATCATCACTTTGGTCCAGCCATTTATGTCTGTAACGTCATCATCTTACTTACCTGAGACATAATAACAAATAAAGTTGGGTGAGCAATAATGCCTAGTAGGACTTAAATCTCATAGTCAGGCACGCTTTACATGATTAATATATTAAAAGCAGAGTAACTAATGATAGAGAGAATCATGTAAAGTTGAGAAAGTAATAGAACAAGGAACATGGTTCAAATAGCGCATGAATCAAGTATAGCACAATGAATATAATTAAAGTCAAGTCACGATAGAAAGCGATAGCAAAATGATATCAAGTAAACGTCATTGTCAAGCAATAGCAAGTAACATGTATAGCAAGGATAGAGAGAGTAATTGTCCATATAGAGAGTAAATGGCACTTTGATTGATTTTCATCAATCAAAATAGTATTGTACTTTAGTTATCAATAGATAGCTGAGAGAGAGTATAGCACTTTGTTTGTCAATAGACAACGAGAGAGTATAGTACTTTGGTTTGATTGTCTTAGATTAATCTTGATAGTATGGCACTGGGATGTAATGCCGACATCCTGATCATTGAACTCCGGCAAGCAAATGGCACTTTTCGGGCGCACTTTCTAGGACTAGATCGGGCACTATATTGCCTGGCATTGGTTATGTTTTTTATTTAGACAATCAATAGATGGCAAAATAGAGTTCCGAGAATAGATGAGAGTAATTGAAGAAATAGATGAGAGTATAGAGAACGTGAATAGATGAGCGAGTAGAGTATAGATGAGAACTACAGTCATTGCACATGAAACAACATTAAAACATGCGATAGTAATAGTTGCATAACACACATGATTGGTGCTGGCAGTCAGATAGAAGTCACTAACCAACCACTAACCACGCAACGAACATAGTCTAGAGGTCTGGCGTGATCTTAAGGTAAGAGAGAAATCTAAGGTCGTTTGGATCATGATGATCCCTAATGGTGTTTTAGGTATTGATGGTACAACCAGCTCTGTCTCCATGAGGGAATCCATAGAGTACAGAGTCTTATGAAGGTCTTAACAAAAGGTTGCTAGTCTACCAGAAAGGAATGTCCAACATAGAGGTTCCAACTTGTCAAGAGAGTAGTGTGTAAAGAAACTAGTTTGCTCGACGTCCTAGACGAATTATAGAATAGTGGAGTGTCGATGACGGTATCCAAAACAACGTTAGAAACGAAGACAAGTTCATAATTATCATAGGGTAATGATATACAATTATTGGAGTAAATTACCAGACATATTATTGATGTATTTTTAGTATGGTCCCTTTACAAAAATTCAATATTTGGTATGTGCATGCAAGAGAAATCAAGAGAGCATATGACAATCATGCACACATCTTTTAAATAAAAAATTCATGTGAATAGTATTAAACATTGAATATCATGATGTTATTGTAATATCCTGATCTTCCGGATCGTAGTTTATCAGGTTTGGGGGCTAGTGTGTGGCCCATTAGTTGAGATTGTGTGTGTGCGTGGGTGTTGCTATATGTTGCAGGGTGTGAGGCTGGAGGGTTGGAAAATCCCAGCCCAACAGACCTCTGGTGTGTTCATTAAGAACGTGACCAACACAGGCATCGCGATTCTTCATGAATGCAACCACCTACTACATCGCGATTCAATCGCCGCTTTACATGGGTGCGGTGCATGCACGCCGCGTGTCACATGTAGGGACGTCGGGGCTTAATTGCGACAACCAGGTACATTGTGTTTTAAACGCAACGGCCCAATACGTCGCGTTTAGCCTGCATTTTGTTTGGGCTCCCAGCCCTGGCCAAACAGTGTAGATTGCACTGTTCGGATGCAGGGAGTTCTGGGGAGGTTCTGTCGATGATTTAGAGGCGTTGGAGTGTTTTTTGGCGTGCTTCCGACGCGAGGAGGTCCTTCGGAGTGTGGAAAACTCTGAGAGGGTGTTGTTATTGTGTTCTTCGTATCGGTAGGGGAACTATCTCCTTGTTTTGATTGTGTGGATTAGGTTAGAGGTGTTTCAATTGAAGAATTGCTTATATTGGTAGTAAGCATGCTTAGGTGATTGTGTGGATGTTTAATTTCAGCTTTTACATTATGAATGGTTGAGTTGTGTGATTTCCGAAATGAGAGAATAGGGTCGGGTTCTTCTATAGTCTGAAAGGTGACGGACCCAGACGTCGCATTTAAATGCAATGACCTGTGCGGTCGCGATTCGAGTTTAAAGGTGACGCATTGATCCGTCGCGATTCATGCTTTGAATAGCGTCCACTGTGTTGGTTGCGATTTAGAATGTGGCCATCCAAGCTGTTGGGTTCTGTGGCCAGTCTGTCTGTTTTCTATTGCACATTGCCTGTGAAGTATTGTTTAAGTTATATTGAGCATGTAAATGGTGTGTTGGCTCATATCGTGGTTTGAAACATCGACTTTGCTTGGATATGTGTGCATAGAAAGTTGGGTTATTAAATGCCTTCCGTGGTTACCTCTCGAGTCGGATACCCCTAGTTCATTATGAGCCAAGCACGTGGTGTTCGGGGTTTATCTTGGTACGATGTACCATCAAGGTTGTGTCATCTTCCTGGACACCCTCACTCCTGAGTTTGAGTTGTACGTCCGGCTGAGGGAAAGACGACAATGGGCAGCGATTTGTGGGTTGTGGTTGTGTTCGGTTGCTTGTAGCACGCTCGTGGTTGGGGGACAGACACCAGTAGGCGTACTGGTCCCAAGCTAATCCCGTTTTTCAATGCCTCACTTTAGGGAGCTCAGGTCGGAGTCCCTAAAGGTGCTAGGCATGAGAGTTTAAGAGAAGTATTTAAGCTTCTCCTCATTCCCTTCCTAGTTTAAGTCTAATTCCTATTAATTCCGAGTTTTCCTATTCCTACCTTCCTTCTAAGCATTCCACTTCCTGTTTGGGTGGGAAGAGAGCCAAATTTGTGGCCAATCAACTAGGGTAGGTTTAGGATTCCAAATCTAACTCTATTTGCTTATTTAATGTATTAATTCCCCTTTCTAATTAGGTAATATTAGGTTGCGAATTTAAGGTATTTTCCATTATTCTCTTTTATAAATCCCATTTTTTGCCGACTAATTTCTAATGGGTCCATTTAATAAAGCCCATTACTTATTTTCATTTGATGGGTTTTATTTAATCCTCTTTTCTTTGATTATTTAATTAACTTTCTTTTATTTGATTTTCCAATTATCAAAACTTAATATTATTTAGATCTTAGTTTTCGAAAAAATCCAGGTTGTTACATCCTCCCCCTTTTAAAGAATTTGGTCCCCAAAGTCATATGATCATATAGGAGATAATGTCTTACTGAAAAGATCGGGGTAGTTCTGTCTGATGACTCCTTCCGGTTCCCATGTGGCTTCTTCCACTCCGCGGTTATTCCATAAGACTTTAACCATGTGGATGGGACGGTTCCTGAGCTGTTGAACCTTCCGTTCTAGTATCTTGACTGGATTCTCTTCATACGTCACATCTTTGTTCAACACCAACTTCTCTTGGCAGTGATGTGTGTAGGGTCATAGACATACTTCCTGAGCATGGAGACATGGAACACCTTGTGTACACATGCCAGATCCAGTGGCAATGCCAGTCAGTATGCAACCTCACCAATCCTTTTGAGCACTTCAAAAGGACCGATGAATCTAGGGCTGAGCTTTCCCTTTACACCGAATCTTTGAATGCCACGAGTAAGTGACACTTTTAGAAATACATGATCACCCCTTGAAATCCATATATCGCCTTCTTTTATCGGCATAGCTCTTTTGTCAGACTGAGCAGTCTTAAGCCATCTCTAATCACTTGTATCCTTTGTGTACGTTGCACCATGTCTGGCCTAGCCATTGCTGTTCTCCGACCTCGTTCTACCATGCAGGAGATCTACAATTCCTTCCGTAGAGTGCTTCGAACAGTGCCATCTTGATACTCGCCTGGGAACTATTGTTATAGGCGAAATCAATAAGAGATAGATGCTCGTTCCAATATCCTTGGAAGTCTATAGTACAAGCTCTCAAAATGTCTTCCACTATTTGGTTGGTTCTTTCAGTTGCCCATCAGTTTGTGGATGGACGCGGTACTAAAGTTGAGTTTAGTACCTAGTGCACCTTGCAGTCCTTTCCAAAAATGAGATGTAAATCTCGGATCTCGATCCGAAACAATAGATGATGGAATGCCATGTAGTCTTACAATCTCCTTGACATATAAGGCAGCTAGTACCTCCACTGACCACTTACTCTTTATGGCTAGGAAGTGGGTAGATTTGGTTAGTCGGTCTACAATAACCCATATGGTGTCGAGTCCACCACGAGTCTTGGGTAACCCCATGATGAAGTCCATGCCAATGCTTTCCCACTTCCATTCCGGAATATCTAACGGTCTGAGTACACTGGCAGGGCGCAGGTGTTTCGCTTTTACTTGTTGGCAAGTAAGGTAGTGAGCGGCATGTTCGGCTACCCCTCTTTTCATGTTCGGCCACCAAAACATTCTCTTCATGTCTTGATACATTTTGGTACCTCCTGGATGAATAGTGTACTTTGTCTTGTGAGCTTCATCCATTAATCTTCTCTTCAATTCTTCATTTCAGGAACACATGTCCTTCCTTGAAAGACAAGCCTTTCGTCTTCAGTCATTGCAATGTCCGGTCTTTCGGCTAAAGTTTCCTTAACGCGAACTAAAAATGGATCATCATCTGGTTGAGCTTTGATCTCTTCCAACAAGTCAGATTGATCTCATATTTGTAACCAAGACTCGGTCATCCTATGTTCAATATTAAGTCTAACCTTGCGAATTGTTCTAGTAGTTGCATCCCGCCAAGGACTAGACTTAAAACAATGCCATCGGCATTCTACTAAGAGCATCAGCCACGACGTTTCCCTTGCCTGGATGGTATGGATGTTGAAGTCAAAATCTTTGAGGTATTCCAGCATCTTCTTTGTCTCATGTTGATTCTTTCTGGGAAATAAATACTTCAGACTTTTATGGTCTGAGTAAACAGTGAATTTCTCTCCATGCAAGTAGTGTCTCCAGATCTTCAAGGTGAAGACCATGGCATCCAACTCCAGATCATGCACGGGGTAGTTGACTTCATGAGTCTCAGTTGTCGAGAGAGTAGGCGATGACTTTCTCCTTTTGCATCAGTACACACCCAGCCCAATCCCTGAGGCATCGATGTAGACAGAGAACCTTCTCCCTCTATTGGCAGAGCAAGAACAGGTGCTGAGGTAGGCAGTCTTTAAGAGTTTGAAATTTTTTCTCACACTCTTTACTCCAGGAGTATGGATTCTCCCTTCGTGTCATTGGGTGAGAGGAACGGCGATCCTTGAGAAGTCCTTGATGAACAGCCTGTAATAGCCAGACAGCTCCAAGAAACTTCTGATTTCTGACATTGGTTGGTCTCTCCCAGTTGAGTACAACTTCGACTTTGGAGGGATCAATGGAGATGCCGTCCTTTGAGATGACATGGCCCAAGAAGGACACTTCTTCGAGGCAGAATTCACACTTGCTAAGCTTTGCGTACAGTCTATTGTCTCGCAAGACTTGCAGTGCTATCTTCAGTTGTTCTTCATGCTCTTCCTTGGTCTTGGAGTATATGAGGATGTCGTCGATAAAGACGACCACTAATGTCGAGGTAGGGCCGATTATGTTGTTTATGAGTTGCATAAAAGCTATAGGAGCATTGGTTAGCCCAAAAGGCATAACGACGAATTCATAGTGCCCGTACGTGCTCCTGAAAACTGTCTTGAGATATCGTCCTCTTTGATCCTCATTGGTGATAGCCAGATTGAAGATCGATCTTGGGAGAATATTGAGCTCCAGATATTTGGTCAAACAGTTCATCGACTGTGGCAAGGGTACATTTCTTGATGGTGAGTTGATTGAGTTGACGATAGTCGATGCATAGCCTCATCGATCCATCCTTCTCTTGACGAACAACATAGGCGCTCCCCATGGGGAAGTACTTGGTCTGATGAACCCCTTTTCTAGTAGCTCCATCAGTTGCATCTTCAACTCTTTAGCTCGGTAGGTGACATCCGGTACGGTTGACGTGATACCGAGGCAGCTCCAGGGATCAAGTCTATGGCAAAGTTGACATCACATTGCAGGGAATCCCTGGTAGATCCTCAGGAAACACATTGGGGTAATCCTGAACTATGTGAATGTATTCTATCTTAATTAGCACCCTTCAGCTGCTAGGAAAGTATACAACCTTTCCTCATCATGTTATGGGCTTTATGGCGGAGACTAGAGACATCCATCTCTTATGTCTAATCCCAGAGAATGCCAATTTAGGAAAGTCACTAAAGGTAACCTTCCCTTTCTTACAGTCGACACTTGCCCCATATGCGACATCAGTCGGCTCCCAAAATTACATCATAGCCTTCCATGGGCATACACACCAGTCGACTTTTAGGTTATGGTCTCCGATCATTACATCGGCAGAGGAAAAGTATTTGTTCAATTTCTCCTTTTCTCCTAGTGGCGTTGTGACAGAGAACTCACAACCCATGGATATAGGTTAGCATTCACAATATCAGCAAAGTTTTGAGATATAATGAATGAGTGGCTCCCGTATCAATAAAACAAATGCTGATAATGGAAAACTTGTATAGTACCTTCTACCACGCCACTATCCGTAGCGGGGTCCTCATCATCAGGGCTGTAGTCGGCCGTGTTTCTTAGGCGCATAGGGCACCTCTCGTTCTCTTTCAAAAGTAGGCACTCGAGAATGCATTGCTCGTGACTACCGTAGTGCCGACATGCGCCGACTTTCCCCCAGCACTCGTCAGCGGTGTGACCTGGCTTGTCACAATGCTTGCAGTTGCTCTTGGTTGGAGTGTTGGGTATGAGACCTTCGGTTTTGTCACGTCCCGAGAATTTCGCAGCGGATATTATTTCGAAGAATTCGAGTCGATATTTGAGACGTGGACAGTCGGCAATAAGCCTCTAGCTAGCACGCACTAAATGTGTATCAACACAACATCATAATAAGGCCCATATATTGAACTCAATATAAATTGTATTCAAATCTCAACTTATTGTATTCAAAGTGAACTATTACAGGACTAAGACTCAATAAAGGAAAAGTACATTCTATTCCTCACTTCCTACTACATGAATCTAACACTCAAAATAAACTAACTATAGATAGACTCGTAATTGGAACGCTCTTCACTCGGACGCATTCCCATCCTCGACTTGCTCTTCCTTTTGCACTTCATGGTCACCTAGATTGGGTAAAAGTAGGGAATGAGCAAACTAGCCCAGTAGGATTTATATCTCAATGTGCGGGCAATGATATAAGTGATTAACATTTTAGAACTAGGCAAGTACGATGATGATATGCATGTACGAATAAAAACTCGTTAAAACATGATATAAAAACAAGTTAGAGAGAGATCATGATAGAATAAGATTGATGAACAAGATGACAAGAGAGAACTAGAAATAGATCACTTTGTACAAGCACGCAAGATTTCACTTGATGTTAATAGCTTTCAAGAACGCAAGATATCACTAATTGCATTAAATGCAGGATGGCCATATCACGCAAGCAAGCAAGCAAGATTTCACAAGCACGATCAAGTAACCTAATCAGGCATGTAGACACCATGTACACCAAGAAAAGATCCATCAAGAATGTACACCAGGACACGTGTATGTGGTTATGTATCTATCATTCAACATGCACGCACGATTTTCCCAGCGCAGATGCAACACCAGTAATCATTATACCCCATGGTTAACAGTATATCTATGACTCGCCGTCATTGGGGCTAGATTGGAGCCCTTGGACACACGCCGTGCCCTGTCAGCATCTCACTTAAAATTTTTAAATGTAGATACTCACAGTCATTAATAATGGCCAATGAGAGTTTCAAAATGTAGCATGTGTAATGTCATGTTCATGATGATGAGAAGAAGTAATAATTAAATTGAACATGATTCATGAGAACAATGGTCAAGAGATAAATTCGACAGCATAATGTACAATTTATACTTTCGTTCAATCTTTACATTAATGGCTTTAGTCTAGTTTGTAAGTCACACTCACGAGATTAAGAAGAGAAAGGAAGTGCACGCTATCTCCAGGGAACTTCAATGGTACAACCAACTCGTCGCCATGTGGGAATCCATGGTCAGAGGAGATTTACGGAGGCCTTGGTGAAAAGGTCGCTAGTCTACCGATTCGGAATGACCGGTAAGAGTTTCCAATTTCCCAAGAAAAGGCTACCTAACAGTGCTAGTGTGTAGTGCGGTACGCGTGTCTCAATTCTCAAACCATCGGTCTCAAACTCGCAGGAAGCACTTGACAATATAACATGGAATAAAACTATGCACTTTAACTCATCATGGTTTGCAAGATTTTATGATAACTCTTATCATTTAAACGTGGAAGAACAGTAGGAAGATTAAATCACAAGTAGCACTAATGGATCATAATATTTAAGGAGCACTTAGAATAGCATTCATGTAATTAAAGCTTTTTAAATGGGTTAATCGCTTTTAAGCCATTAAACAACAATCATGTAAGGATTAGACCCAAGACATGCAACTTACACAGTAAATATCATATTTAAACAGATCTTGGGTATATGCAAAAACTTGTAAGAAAACAGTGGTTTCAGGTAAAATTCTGAGAAGGCGACAGGCTATATAAGGAAGGCGACATGGGTGTCAATTGTGACAGACAAGGCCGCGAACGATGGCTAGAAGGACAGAGGGTTGTGAAGAACGCGACTAGGGCGGTCCGATTCAGGCAGCATGATCGCGACAACGGTCTTGTCGCATCAGGTCGCGACATGTCGGGCTGTCGCGACGAGACCTCGGAAGGCGACACATCGAGCCGTCGCATTCACAGGATCTGCGACTGAGTCCGACTGGGATCTGGCATGCTCTTGGTTCAGACTTACCATGTTTTGACACAGGAGCGATATTCATGAAACGCCTATATCTCTCTATATGCTGACCTTTAGACAAATTTCAACATAGAAAATGTCGAGGACATCTATTGAAGAACTTTGATGTTGGGGGTTTTACCTAATTCGGTCTTTGCCCTTGTGAAAAACATGAAGAACTTAAAGTTAAATGCAACCAGAAAATGCAGTATCATGCATGACTCTATTACGAAGTTTATAACCCTCAAACTAATGACATTTACACAAAACCTTTAACATGAAAGATGACCCTAACGACTAATAAAAGACTTTCATGTTGGAGTCTTTACCTACTGCGGTCTTAAATCTCAAGAAAAACAGGAATAACCTAAGGCTAACTGCAAACCCGAAAACACAGTATTATGCATGACTCTCTTACGGGTTCATAACTCTCTAACTAATGAGATTTAGACAAAACGTTCAACATGAAAGATGATCGTGACATCAAGTAAAATAACTTCTATGTTAAGATTTTACTCTAATTCGGTCTTGAATCACATGAAACGTATTAAGAACGGGAAAAGCCCTGACAGTGCGCGACTTTTGCAAACGCTTATAAATCAAGATCTACTAAATGAAATTCGATGAAACCAGTGGGAAATGAAAGCTAACTTGATGCTCTACACATTGGTATAGGATATGTTAAGGTTTGACCTGAGAAAACCTACCGTTGGTCGACCTTCAAGAGAGTGGTTTGTGCAGGTCGCAGCAGATGAAAGGGGAAGAAGAACGGCTTCTTGTGGTCGTTCCACAGCTCCTCAGCCACCAAGAGCTCCTCCACAGGACCCTAGCAAGTTCTAAATTCGTTCCTAGGGTTTGGGTGAAGAGTATTTAAGTAACCATGGTGTTTAGGAGTCCTATTATAACTAGGAAAAGAGGATTTCGGGATTGGCATGTTTGATTTCCTATTTTTGATGATTTCCTACTCCCTTTGAGTGTGTGAGGCATTAGGAAACCTCCCCTCATAATTAGGCACGAATTTGGGTTGCCATGAATGCATGATTGCATCCCAATTCAACTCTAATTGCCTCTTTTTAATTTCAGCTTATTTATGGTTACGATTTCTATGTATTTTCTAGCTTTATTTGATTTTTGGGCCAAATGTTGCCCATTGGCCCAATTATGATAATGGGTCATCAATATATATGTCGGAAGTCTCCCCAACACTTTTATTTAATTTTTGATTGCGTCGTATTTCCGTGTTAACGGTTTTCCGACTTGTTTCCTTATTTAGATAATCGTCGCAATAACTCTTAAACCTAGCCCAAATGATTTTATTGAACCAAATTTCTTGATGGGTCATTATAGGATATTATTTGAAGTCCATTTATGATTTTTATTTAATTTTCAACTCATCCAGTACGTGTGATAATGATTTCCGACTTATTCATGAATTACGGTAATAAGTCGCGAAACATTTAAACTTGGATAATCTGATTTTTCTTGGCACAAATTTCTTTGTGAAATATTTAGTAATAATATTTAGGGTTGATTTATAATTTTTTACGGAATTTTCCGATGTGTTTTAGCACATACGATAATGATACGTATGTTTAAATACTTTTGTATTATGGAAATTATTTATTTTCATTTATTCGAATTTTATGTAATTAAAATTTCGGGGCGCTACAGGTTTCCTTTCTTGGCTGGATCCCTCCGTGATTTTGAAGGACGCTTCTTGCTTGTAGGCTTAGCAGATGATTGACCCGAGGTCATTTCCTTCTTCACAAACTTCCCTTATATGGTCGGTGAAGTCTGTACATCTTCCAGTAGCTGAGCTTTCTTCACCATCTCGGCATAGGTTTGGATGTCGAGAGGTGCTAGTTTTGGTGTGTATTGTGGCTTAAGGCCATTGAAAAAACGCTTAGCCTTCATTCTTTCAGTATTCACTAGATGTGCATCATAGCGCGCCAGTCTTGAGAACTGGCTTCATACTCGCCATAGTCAGGCTCCTCTGTTTAAGAGCAGCGAATTCCGTAGCCTTCCTTCTTGGACACACTCAGAGAAGTATTGGAGTTTGAAAGCTTCTTTAAATTCGGTCCAGGTGATTGACCGTTCTCCCTAGTGCTTCCATTGACTCCCACCAAGCGCGGGCATCCTTCTACAGTTGAACCATGGCTAGCCCAGCTATCTCCCGCTGCGCATTGCATGACATGGAAAATCCTTTCCATTTCTTTCAGCCATTGTTCGGCTTCATCCGGATCCGTGGATCCACTGAACCTAGGCGGGTTCAGACTTCTGAAGTTATTATGTAGATCGCCTGCACCGGTACGATTTCCCCCACCTTGGGTAGCTTGCATGATGGCACGAGTCAACTCTGGATGGTTTGTTGCATGCTCCTCATTTGAGCACATTCTGCAGTCATCTTGATTGCTTAGTTCCTACAAAAATAGCTTACTGTTATGATACTGATGTGAAATTTAATGCGTGCGTGTGTGAGTTTATTTTATCTAGTTACCCTTGGCTTTAACCACAACTTACATAGGTAGGATAATTGACTCTAGTCGAGGCTGGTCAACCTAAATCATCCTATACTTAAGAATACCTAGGCTCTGATACCACAAAACTGTCCACGCCCCGACGCGGAATACGGAACGTGAGGCAGTTACAGGAAAAGGTATAGAGCAAGTACTAGACATCAAACCATTGCACAATGATAATACTAAAGCAAACCTTTCTCATTATAATTTCCAATGTCTAGTTACAACCACTAATATCAGAGCTAATCTACAGGGCCCAATTACATTGAAATAAGCAAAGACTAAACTTCAAACCTAACCACTACAACGCTAAACATAGTAATAGGAACGCTAGGGTACTCATGACATCACTCCAGGTCGTTTCCGTTCTCTTGAGTGTATGGTTCATCTCGGTCTCACCTGAGAACACAACGACAAATAAAGCAGGGTGAGCGATAACGCCCTATATGACTTAATCTCAATAGTCAAGCAGACTTTAAATGATTAATGTATTAAAGGCAGGTAACTAATGCTAGAGTGTAGAGTCATGTAAAAGATAGCAGGATAGCATGTGAACAAATAGCACAGGTTTCCAATATAGCACGCGAGTCGAGTATATCACAAAATAGCGATGGCCATAGCATAAATAGCACAAATATATAGCAGTACACAACGAGTATAGCATAAACTTTGTTGTCAATATACAACGAGAGAATATAGCACTTTTGTTGTCATTAGATTAATCTACATAGTATGGCACTTCGATGTAATGCTGACATCCTGATCATTTAACTCCCATGGGCAAATGG